>JAQMYG010000012.1:26288245-26299457 GCA_030014215.1 Clariallabes teugelsi
ACCGTGTGTAAGGCCGCGGCGTCCTGGAGCTTATTCCACGGAACTTAAGATCCAAGGCATAGAACAGCCTGGATGGTGTACTAGCCAATCACAGGACACACACACACACACACACACACACACACACACACACACACACACACACAAAACAACAACAACAACCATCGTACACTGCTGGCAATTTTAAAAGTGAGCCTACACATCATGTCTTTGGACTGTGGGAGGAAACCAGAGTTACCTGGAGGAAAGCCAGCAGGCACTGGGATGAAAAAAATCTACACAGAGAGCAGAAGCGAGATTCAAACTTCCAATCTAGTCTGTAGATGCCTTTTTTGTTTCATTTTCAATTTCCATATGTTTGCTCCTCAGAAGACTTTTCTAAAACCAGGTCAACATTAGCAGTGTCTACCATTTAGTCCCAAAAAGCAAGAAAGAAATGACAGCTAGCTAGCTTAGAAACAATCAAATTTTAGAAATGAGTGCAGTCACACTGAATGTTGTAATCTGTTATTTACAATAATAACAAATTATACCTTCAGCTTCAAGTAATTCCAACTATTGTAGAACTTCTACATTATTGAGCCAATTAAAAAATAGATTCCAAATATTACTTTTCTAACAACAAAAATAAATGTTATAGGAAAATTTTATGTATGCCAGTGAAGGAAGTAACATATTGTATAACACAACACTTTTCACAAAAAACAATGAAATCTATTCGGTTCTGTCTACAGAAACAGAAGCAGGTATGACAGTCAGAATCCCTAAAAGAACTTTGGCTAATTTTTAAAAAATGCTCAGAAAAGCACACCAACTCATTTTCTTATAAAACTGTACAATAGTGTACTGTACAATACTTTTCAATAGTGGATCTTTTTTTTTATACAAATGTTTAGTAGTATTTTTGTTTGTTTGTTTGCTTTGTGGCATTTCTTCATGTGTCCAACATTTTGCACAGTATTCTACATTCTAGGAGTGTTGTAGCAGATCTTATTATAATTTACTGTAAACATTGTAACCTAGATTTCATTTGGGAAGTGACACGTAAGCGACACATCTGGTCACAAAACAGTCCACTTCCAGCTGAGTAATGTTCTGTAAACACTACCGACAGGAAGAGCTTAACAGTGTGCCACTGTGCTTCAATTCTGTAAAAGAGATTAGTGCCAAACCCTTTTAATTCCTAATGGTAGAAGTTCAAAAGTCCTTATATAATAATATACAATAAAAGAATATCATTTCTGCCAGAAATTAAGATATACTATTAAATTACTATTAATTTAATTAGTTGAAATACTATTAATTTTAATTATACAAAAGGTAATTTGAGTTTCTTGATTTCTGAAATTCAATTCATGCGAAAATGAAATTTTTACTTCTTTTAGTTTTTAAATTTAAATTTGTTGTTGGACTTTCATTTTTACTAATAAAAAATGCAAAAATTTACTTTCCACTGGTAAAAAAAAAAAAAAATGTCACTAGCAAAATTTAATTTATAGTTGTATATTACTTTTATTTATTTACATTAGAGCATTAGTATTTTTTTCTATGAAAAGAATTACATACATATATCAAAACAAATTTTCAATTTAATGTTTTCTAGTCAGAAGTATATTTTACCCATTAGAATTTATATTGAATGTATCTATAATTCAATTTGGACTACAAGTAAATCACTATAGCACTGTATTCCTGTCTCCTTCAAATCACAATTCAGTTTTGGCTTGTAAACTTGTAATTAGAGATTTCTGCAAGTAAAAAAATTTAATGTATACTAGTGAACACAAAATGTGAACTTTTTTAAGTTAACATTCACTTAATATTTTTGCCTAGAAGAAATGTAATTTTTACTAATGAAAAAAATAACTAGTAAAAAAAAAAATTTATTAGTAAAATTAATATTTCCTAGCAAAGTTAAATTTCTATAATTTCTAATATTCTAATTTCTAATAAATGTGGAAGTTTATTTTTCACTAAGATGAACTGAATTTTTCATAATAAAAGGGAAATTTTGTTAGTGTTTTTTTTATAATAAAATGTTTATTCCTACTAGTAAAAAAATATAATTTTGATATCGAGAATTCAAGTTGAAGAATATTTTATGAATGAATGAAATTCCTGATATTAAGAAAGCCAAGCTTAAGATGATTCAGAAGTGAAAAATGTGTTTATTCTGTTTGTTCTAACATACATTTTGTTCTATAGCTGCACGTATGAGTTGTGTGAAAGTTTGCTTGATCGGTGTCTTTCTAATTCTCTGTATGCATGTTAAAACTAATACCTCATTTTCTGTCTCTATTTCTGAGTATTTCACACAGCTGCTGGTCCCTTCATGAGGCTAAACAGACATGCTTTGTGATAATCACACGGAAATTAACCAACAGGATAATGTTTTCATGAAAGTCCTGCACTCTGAGTGGTGCACTACCTCAGGCAGCTTTACTTCATCAGTTTGGAGAACCGAGGCTCATGGGAAATCTGGAGCTTTTTTGGTCTTGTGTTGCAGAGATGTTTCTGCATTGGACATCTGTCTCAGCGTGTGTCCGCTGTCCTATCTCCTGTATGTATGTTCAAGAGAGAGATGAGTGGGCAGTGTTAACATGCCGGGAGCTGTGTGTGAGTTACTAGTGTATAATGAGATTAATATATGGGTAGAAATGACGCCTGGGCATATCAAAGATCTTGCATACACACAAGCATACTGCTGTGACTGACTGCAAGCGCAATGTAAGTTTCTCCTCTATCACAGCATGAGCAGCTGTAGCTGGCAGGCTTAGACTGTGTTTGTGTGTGTGTTTGTGTGTGTGAAATGCTGTTTCAGTGGTGCTCTCTAATTAGATGTTTGTGTATCCTGCCTTAAGGTCTAGGTGTTTGTCAGTAAAACAGGCCAGATGATTGAGGTCGTCTTAGTCATTCAGTGACACTGTTTGTGTGTTTGGGTGTGTATGTGTTGCATGAAAAGGGAACTTTTCTACAAAATGGACAAAATCAAAGTTTTTGTCTATTTCAGTTGGGTTTCAGTAGGTTCGTTTCTGAAAGCAAGCTGATTAAGGGGCTCTGAAATAAAGAGCTGATATTCTGTAGTACTTGACCTTCTTTCACAGTCATTTCCTAGTCAGAAAGTTAATTTTAAAAAGTGCCTATATAGATATATATATATTAAAAAAAGCTATATTAAAAAATCCTATTTTCTTTGTATGTATAAACTAAAAAATAGCAACAGATTGCATGCGTTATTCATGAAAGGTGCAATAAATCTTGGACTTGGCTATCAGAGCGAGGGTGTGTGTGAGCATGTAAGAGAGAGAGAGAGAGAGAGAACACTTTTTTTTATTCTCCAATCCAGTTGTTATGGTTACACTGGAAGACAGGAGGGAAGGAGTTATGCCAACTCATTTTGTTAAAATCAGCTTTCACTCACAAAACAAAGCGCTGCTCAAAGACTTGTATCAGTGATCCTGGTTCAGGCCTGGCTTACGCAGCAGCGATATTCCAGGCAGTCATTTACATATCATCTGTTGACGCAGATACCGAGTTGATCTCCACAAGTGAAAATAAAAGTGTTGAACACACAACAAAGCCAAGCCGTGCAGCAACCTGGAGAGCACAGCTTGGTTTGCTGCGGCTCTGCATGATCGGCAGACTCTAAAATTTATTTCCTATTTCTGCATTCTAGTCATGTGATTTTTTTTCTTCTTCTCTTGTACGTTCTATAATCAAAGCCAAATTTCTGCCAAACATATTCTTGTAAATAAACACAACTCGAGGTGAGACTACAATTCCTCACTTAACTTTGGTAAGAAATAAATTGCATTATACAACAATATTAGTGAGCAGTATGAATGGACTACAGTAGACTAGAGCATTCCACGAGTGATGATAATGGATGGTAACAGCACTGGGACGTTTAACTATATGTATGACCCTGGTGTTCTAATTACTGTTAATTACTGTAACTGTTGGTCGCAGCATGGGTGAAAGTAGGTCGGTGGTGTCATCAGTACTGAGGAGAGAGTAGCTGCCTGGCAAAAGTCCACATTCAAAACCAGTCACAGAAGCACTTTCAGCAAGAAAACACATTTGATAATGTCATTTTAAACAACACTTCGCCTCCTTAATAACTGCTACGAAGTCGTTCCGAATCACATCTGAAACATCTGTGTTCATTTACTTACAGCTACAAAGCTAACTAGATCCTAGACTGAATTCCAAATCGCTCTCCAATCCCTGATCAAGGGCACTACTTGGTGTGTGTGACAATTGATTATACACACTAGCTTTCCATTTAACACTATTTGGGATTCAAAACCCAAAAGTTAATGCAGCTGATATTTTATAGGGAAATAAGTAAAAATACAAAGAAAAACTTTACAGGATTTACAGGACTGTCCACCACATTTCAGCTTTATTCTCCTCCCTCCTTGGCAACATACTACCGGTCAGAATTTAAAACTACCCCATTAATTACACTGTCGGTCACCAGCTCTGCCAATTGCGGTTAGTTAGTTCCACCAGGATAAGTGTTGACCGAGCAAATTAAAGAAACAAATCAAAGCCTGTTGATAATAAATTGTTTGCGAAACCGTTGTATGAAAGCAGTGTCACACTCATGCTATATCCAGCATTACAGCACTCACCGTCACGTGAGAACTGTTTCTGCAATCCTTCTGCACATTCTTCCCTCTTCCACTTAAACTGATTTATTTTGTGCACACTGCCTCCCGTCGTTGTGAAGAAAACCTCAAGGGATTTAAGAGCACAAGAACACGGCACTCTAAATGGTTCTGTTGGGTGAAGGATCTTAGGGTGGTTCATCAGTTGAAGGTAAACCTGGTTGTTTTATAGCGTGCCTGTTGGCCCAGGATGTTGCTAGCAACAATTGATGCAAACAAAGCAGTGTGCATTAGCATTAACATTAGAAATCACACTATAAAGAAACACCGAAATCACACTATAAAGGTGATAATAAGAATCCACTTTTATTCCACTTTCACTTGCATTAGGTAATTCATACAGAATCCACAAATTGGATACTAAGCCATCTTGGTGTGTGTGTGTGTTCAAGGAGCACTCTGCATTCCACTATTAGAATAGGCGTGACGTTTAACACAAAAACATCTGTTTCTAGTGTGATGGGTATCACGTGCGTCAGAAATACCACACATATCATTGCTTTTAAAACAACCAGAACGAGTGAACTAAGTGTTGAGGTGTCATTCACTGTCTCTCAAATTCACTGCCGTTTCTCACTGCCAAGGTGTTTAACTGAGCTGCTGTTAAGTCTCGCCTTCATGCTTTAGGATTGGCTTTTACATCATAGCTAACCAATCATAGACAGAGCTGAATTCTTATAAAGAATCATTATTAATAATGCAGGATTTGTCAGAAAAAGGTTATTTGAATGTTTTACTCTTAATATTAGAATGAGCCCAGTGTTGTCACCTGCACTTTAAAACACAAAATAAAAGCCTGGTACTGCTGATCAGTCTCAATCTCAGGTGTTCTTTCAGATCATCATTTCTGACACATTACAGTTTTTGCACTATTCAAGTGCTGTAGAAATGCTTGATTGACTCTATATAAAATAGTTGTGGGTTAGTTGCTTACCGTTTTAAACCCGCTGTGACGGCGTGACAGACGCATCAGACCCCTGTTCCACAATGAGGTGGTTCTCAAAGATCTCGTCTTTCCCATGTCACTACCTCTGCTCCGAAATTTACGGGAAGTCAACAATGTCTCTATTCCGCCAAGTCACAATGACAATGCAATATTCCCAGTGTGTGAAAAAGGCTCGTGAAAACATTGAGCTACACAATATAGTAGGACAAGATTTTGCATCCACCCTGCGCGTCTGTCATATTTTTACTTGCATCAGGCTCACAGGCTCATTGCCATTTACATCACACTCTCTTTCAAATTCCTGATTTGCTGCTGCCTGTCAGTGCCAGTTCCTTTCAAAATACAGCTGCTAGATGTCTCTTTAACCATAAGGTGTCTCAGATTTTTTTTTTTTTTTTTTTTTAAACCGAAGCCAGTTTCTGTGTCAATCTTGAGCTGCACATTGTATGGATTTCATGATGGGAGAAGTTGTGGATTGAGATATAAACATGGACATGCAGTGAATGGGGAGATTAAAAGACAGTTTTAGAGCATATTAAACCTGAGCAATTTTCCCTTATACTATCAGGATATAATAAAAAATATCTGTGTGCGTGAGGGCATGTTGACTGCACCAGACACTTTCACTAGCAACATTAGTGCCTATTTCTTCTTGAAGGAAATAATATTCCGTGGCCCTTAGTGTGAACAGATCTCGCCAGTGTGAGATTTTGGTCTGGCATTTTAGATAGTCCTGCACACCACAATAGACTGTATAAAAAAGAACTGGACAAACCCTTCCTGATGTCCCCTATAGTGGAGGTCGCCACCTTGGCAACAGCTGATCCCCATGAATCCCAGTTAATCTGTAAATAGGCGTAACAAATAGAGCCGGTCTGTTGATGGGAACATGCTACTTACTGTACCTACAATTCCAGTTAGCTGGTCAGCTAAAGTGATGCAGGAATTTAACACAACTGAAATGTCACTCAAATCGGCTGATTCTGGATTATTAGTTTGCCTCATTTTCCAGGACCAGAGGTTGCTCCTTGAGCGCCACCAACTTCATCCAAAAGTTGACTGAAGGCATATCTTTAGAGGAGCGTGTACATCACTTATTTTTATCAAGTGTTTATCACTTGCAGAGACATGGAGAATCTGTGCCAGAGTGGATTTAAGGCTTTCTGGTGGCCTAACGCTTTCTTAAGGCACATTCTACTGCTGTTTAATTTGTCACCATGGACATGCTGTAATGCATGCAGGCAACTTTACACCCTAGGCACAAAAAAAAAAATACTATTTGAGTTAACAGAAACTGTAATAAATACATAAATAAGATAAATGACTAAATAAACATTTATTATCAACAGAAATATTTAAATAACTTAAATAAGAACACAAATGACTTGTTAAAAGTACACACATTAAGGACTTTCCTTTTTTTTATTTTAGCTTTATTAAAATTAGATATTTAGTTTTTTTTTTTTTTTAATGGTCTTTTTTCCCCCCTTCCTCAGCCCTTTAATGCAAACCGTGTACCAGTGTTTAACCGGAAAGACTCCAGTCCTTGTCTTTTCCATACTCAGTGCATACTCGGTGTCTCGGGCTTGACTCTGTTTACCCCTCTGGACATATCCAGGCATGCATAATTCCTAAACGTCAGACATCACCAGCTCCTGTAAAGAAAAATAAAACAGTGCATATCCTTTCTCTAGTTTCTCCCTTGTTCTTTCTCACAGTCGTGTCGAGCCCACGAGTATACAGATTTCAGTCATTATTGCTTTGCATGAATGCTCTGTGCAGTTTTGTCCACTTGCACCACTGTGCTCATGTGTGCTCCTAGTCTCCTGTGCACTTTACCATACTGCTCTTCATCAGATGCTCCACATGCACGAGGAAACATAACCTGGGACTTTTTACCTGTTAATTAATTAATGATGTTTTAATTATAAACATTTCTCAGACATGTAATCATGGTGTTCTACAATGGCATTTTTGGGATCACTGTTTCAAAATTACAATATTTCAAGAAAATGAAGTCACACACAGTATGTCTGAAATTATGAGGTAAAAAGGTAACAGTGTTATAATACTCTGTCCCTGAGTAGCAGATTGTCTCAGTTGTTGAAGGAGAAATTGCAGGCACTGGTCACCTTCAAGGCTAGCTGGTACAGTACAGGTGGCAATGAGAATCATAATAGAAAAAAAATTATGGGTGATGGAGTGGAGCTCCAGAGCGCTCAGCATCATAGCCCGAAAACTTGCCATATAGACTTGTGCGATAAACTAAAGTGTTATGGGTCCCTGTGCCGTAACAAATTGGTCCTCGATTTCTGTATGTGAGCCGGAGTTCCAGCTGTTATAGCCTTGAAGGTGACCACTGCATGCAATTTAATTTAATTTGAAGACAAATCTGAAATGCATTACTGCAACAACAACAAAAAATAAATGCATTTTGTTCAACAGTAGCAGAAATCTTGTAAAGCCAGCAGAGCAATTAACTTCACAATAACAAAATGTTCAAATATTACTGTTGATGGAAAGAAAGAGGAATGAGAAGCTACAATAGTAATGGAATGATAAGGGCCAATGCAACCATTTTTAAAGAAGCACTGCACAGGAATTTAACAAACCTTGCAGAACTGGTGCAGTGTTTATATGTCGAAAAAGTACTAGAAACTGCTGCAAAGAGTAGGTGGAAAGAGTAAGGTGTATAGCGATTAAACTTAAAGGACCCATATTTTTCATGAACAAGTTAAAACAGGCACTCAGAGCTCCCCAAAGTGTGTTAATGTGCTGTTAAGGCTAAAGAGAATTTTGCCTTATAGATGACCTTTAAGAACAACAATAATAATAATAATAATAATATAATTGTGTTTATGAAATCATTATTTAAGCGTAAACTGATTAAATCATTAACATTTGCCATTTTGTCATAGTATTATGATTATGATCTTTAAAATGTTCAGATCGAACGATTTAGTATTATGGCTTATTTTTCAAAATATATAGCATTTTTTTATAGTAGCCTATGATGGAGTTTTTTCCTCAAACACTGTCCATAAATCACAGCCATTTTCGTCCTATAGGAACATAAATCCATCTCCTTTTAGGACCTTGAGCACTCAGGGCGCGTCATCGTCTAAGCATGTTGTTTGTCTTTCAGCACATGCTGGTGTTTGTCAGCATGGCCTTCATGACGATGTGCCAGTCAAGGGTCTCTAGTAGCATGAGAGTCATTTGTGTGAAGGAATATGAGTGCAATGCTTATACATGGCATGACAAAGCTGTGTGTTAAGTAAGAGCACGGGTTAAAACCTGCACAATGAGTGTTTAGACTGAGGGACGGGAATATTATTTCTGCTTTCAGAATACTTCATGATAATATGTTTCATATTGAACACACACACACACACACACACACACACACACATACACACACTTAATCCTTCTGCCTCTGAGCTTTTTATAAGCACTACATCATTTGTTTGCATGGATATGAGCATGTGCTTGAAAATCAGTAATCTTTCTTGTCGCTTTTTTCATAACTATCTCTCTCTCTCACACTGTGTGTGTGTGTGTGTGTGTGTGTGGCTAGATGACGAATGCTCAGTGATATCTGGCTTTGCTCCAGACACATAGCTGTTTGACCTTTCTGTCTCTCAAAACTCAGGAATTGCAAACTCCCTAAGCACTGTTCCCAATTTTTAGTAACATTTCATAATAAAAATAATACAGCGTCTGTTTTTGCTCAGAAACTTGGCCTTGGTGTAGCGTGTGGAATTTCCTGTTGCACTTCAGTCAGTCTCAAAGTTGTAGAAATGCGGATGAGTTTAATGATTGATATTATTTTTATTTTATTTATTTATTTATTTATTTTTATCAGAAGAATCTGAGTAGACAGAATTGCTTCTTTCATTTGTTTGGAGGTAGTTCACACACTTTTTTATTTTTTTGCTTATGTAATTAGGTCACTTTTTTTAATAGTTCTCATCTGTGGTTAGCGCACTCTTCATATAAGTGAATACAATACAAATGTGTTTCATCTCACTTACATCAGATGTGTGAAGTCAATGTTTGGACTGGTGTTGTTTTTAACTTGCGTTCATCCTAGCTACAGAGTGAGCAACATCCAACTGTGCTGACTGCTTTCCTCAAAACGGTAACTTTTAGAGTCAGAGTCAGTGTTATAGGTTTAATAAATGAACATGTGTGTAAGTTGAATGACCTAAATCTTCTGTTTGTATATACAGTGTTACCTTATTGCTGCATTTTCTGTTTGTGCTGTGAATGAGAGCGGCCATGTTGATATGACGTCACTTGCTCAACTTGGAGTTGAGGAATGTTTTCACGGTTAGGATTTCTGACTTGAGAGAGAATTTTCTTGGGGATGTACTGGTCGGGAATTGCTGTGCCTCGATACAGTCCTCCCTCGGATGTCTACAGACAATTCCTTGAACTTCATAGCTTAGTTTGTGCTCCGATATGCTCTGTTAACTGTGGGACCTTATATAGACAGATGCTGTGTTCAGATCATCTGAATTTACCACAGGTGGACTCCAGTAAAGTTGTAAGCACATCTCAAAGATGATCAGTGGAAACAGCGATCAGTGGGGGAAAAAGAAAAAAAAAATTTGCTGTAGTTTTCATAATATGAGGTACTAACAAGCAGCCTGCACCCTTTGATTGAAGTAAGCATGGCGGATCATTAAACACTAGTAGTTCATTCAGGTACTGTGGTGCTAGACAATTTAGTGCTTTTTAGATGAATGCTTATTTTTAATAACTATTTTGAATATAATATTTTAAAATCGATGTGAAATTTCACTGGGAGAAAATGCAGTAATTGATTCTAGTGATTCATTACTATCTGCAGCATGTTTATGCACATATACATAGACAGTAAAGAGTTACAGTAATCCAGCCTAGATGAGACAAAATAATGAACTTTTCTTCATCATGTAGTGACAATTCTGGGACGAAGGAATGCTATCCTAGTAATATCTACTGTGCATGTGCATTAAATGAAAGACTGGAATCTATAATTACACCAAGGTCTTTTATTGCTGCACATGATGTAAGAACATTTTTTGCAGCATTATGTTGGCTGCATTCAACATTATCCCATCGTCATGAAGTCAAAGTTGTTCCAACATATTTCATCAAAGTAATTGTAACTTTCAAAAACTGTAACATTGTCTAATTAACCTCAACATAACATGTTTTACAATCAAAGATTTCTGCTTGGTCAGTCACGGACCTGTAGCTGTAAAAGTGCACTTAAAGAAGCTTTTTAAGCTGTACATGGTCAAACAGAAAAGTGCTAACAAAACACACCCACAACTGAGGCAACCATGGTTCCAGCCCCCCCAATCAACAAATGCACACATACAGTACTTTGCACGACAAGCATCTTGAGGTGGCAAATGACATCATTATAACTTCTAAAATAAAAAAAGCTGTACAAATGCAGCAACCATACTGAATAATAGAAGAAGAATTTTTCTCCCTCTCTAAACTTTAAGCACAGGGGTTGTGCAGTCACACACTGCTATGGAATGTTGTTTCTGTGCCTGTAAATGGTTTTAGCAGCAGCTCTGACTCTCGGCGGGGG
>JAQMYG010000012.1:26327037-26344082 GCA_030014215.1 Clariallabes teugelsi
AGTAAAAAGGCTGAATGGCTAGTGACTCCGGAAATCCACTAGCCACATTGGCCAGTGAGCAAAAAAGTTAATGTCATACCCTGACACTCACACACATGATGTCACCAAACATAAATACATTATTAGGACTGAACAAAGAATGAGTTTGGTGAACAGCTACAAATATTAGGTGCACTCTTCACTTTGTGCAATGTATTAACCATATTCATACATTTAGTGATTGGTTTATAGTTAGCAAAATAATGCCATATTATATTCATAAGGAAATATCCTAGGTAGATACAAAAATATTGTATCCTCTACACAGGGTTGGGAGGGGACGAATCGAACCCGGACCCTAGAGGTGCAAGGCAGCAGTGCGACCACTAAGCCACCACGCTGCCCAAAATATATAGAGAGAGTCAGCCAAAATAATTTAGACACACTTCAGGAAAAGAAAAACAATAAACTTATTGCTATACATTATATATTGATATGCATGATAATATTATGGTAATCATATGATAATATTATTATCATTATATTCATATTTAAATATTAATCATGTAGGTTAAGGAACTGTGATAGTCCAAAGAAACCTTTTATAGTTTAGGCCACGCCCACTTTGAATTGCATTTCTTGTGCATTATACTACATGGCTATGAACAAACATTACTTGTCAACACAGAAATAAATTAATACATAATAGTTTTATTAATTTATTATATTTATTTAGCATTTTAAATCAAATTAAATTACCAACTTCGTCTGTTGAATCCATGAGGAATTCCAACTCAGCCAACACTATTCAATTCCTCCAGGAAAATGGTAGCGAACTGATCAACATCCTTTTATGATCAATGGCAAATGTTCATCCAGCAGACAGTAATAACAGGATTAAACCACTAGAGGTCCAACAAGAGGTCCTGATTTACTACCAGCATATCAATAATAACTTTATGCTGTGTATTTGTGCAGATTCTGGATTATCTGTTGGTGCGTGATCGGCTGTGTGCACTGGGTTATGAGAAAACTCAAGTGGAGGATGCTTTGGAGATGTTTCAGAACTCTGAGAGCAAGGTAGTAAACATGAATGTAATACCAGAGCTGCATTTTTCAGATGTTTATTTAATAATTTTTGGTTTTGTGTGAGATGTACTGTACTGTAGGAGCGGAAATGATTGCGGTTCAGTTTATTGCTCGATGTTCTTTGTGTAACTGCTGTTTCTGGCCATTTGAGTACATGCAAAGCCATGGATTTTAAATAGTATACTACTTTTAAAATGTGTTTATGTAGTTACAGATTCTGATCAGAATCATTGAACGACAATGACTGAGTAATAACATGCAGTCACACACCTACTCATATTCAAGCAAAAAAATAATAATGAAATTGTTTCAGCAGAACAGATGACATTTAGCAATATTTTAAATGACTGTTATGTCTTTATGTAATAGTAAGTAAACCACACCCCTGTTGAATTCTTGATCCTGATTGGTCAGAAAGTGCAAGCCAAAATGTAACATTTATAATAATAGTTAAGTTTTAATACATGACTGTTTCTATAATAACAGCAAGAAAACAAAAGCGTTGTTGATATGGCGAAGCTTTCTTTGGGAAGAGTTTTGAGTTTTAATGCTCTGTAGCAGTGAGAAGTAAAGCTTTCTAAAATGAGAAAAACTTCAGCATTTTGTTGTTCCTCAATAACTTTATGAAGCGGTAAGAGAACTAATGCTGCAATGTAAAAAAAAAATAATTTCTGCAGATTTTTCACAATTATGAATGTAAACCATGTAAAAAATAATATGATGTATCATTTGTAATATACATTGCCTAGTCAAAAACTTGCTATTTAAGAAGGGTCAAAGTATTTACCTGTATCAAGCAAAGAATACAGATAAGGAGATGTGAAATTGCTGAAACTAGGTTAAGACCCCTTCAACACATTATTAAAACCTATGCTGAACCATTAGTTTTGTGGAAGAAATAAGGTTGGAAAACTTTCATGAATGCAGATCACTTAAGTTAGTGAAGTTGCATGGTATAAAGAAATCTATCTAAAGAAAACCTAACTATGTTTAATAGTGAAAAGATAGAGAATTTCCATAGACACAATGTGATAAAAACTTACAGGATTGGGACTAAACAGCTGTGTGGCCATAAGAAAACCACTTGTTAGTGAGACAAATCAGAAAAATGCATGAATTTGATGATGAGCATGCAGATTGGACTTTGATGAGAATGAAAAAGATTGTGTCCTGATGAGTACAGATTCACCCTGTACAGAACGATAGGTGTATCAGGTTAAGATGAGAAGAATCGTACGTAGTGCCAACTGTACAATCCTCTGGAGGCAGTGTTATGATCTGGGGTTACCTTTGTTGGTCAGGTCTAGACTCAACATTATGTGGCAATAAAATGAAGTCAGCTGATGACCTGCATGTCCAGATTAAAATTGTGATAGTGCGGTTATGGGAGCATGACGAGTTATTTTTAAACATGAACTGACCACCACATTGTGTGCTGTAATCAAAGCTAAAGGTGACTGAATAAGATTTTTGAGTTCGTGACTTTTTTTTTTTTTTGGCGAGGCATTGTGTAAGAGATATACTGTGAGACTGTGGATCATAAGACTTTTTTGAGATTAAGTAAAAAGGTTATTTTTCCATTTTTCATTTTATTTCATTTATTTATTTATTTTTGCTCTAGTGGCTTGTTTTAAGTTAGTTGCATTTATATGCAAGTTGTGTTCCTCAGGTGTATTTTAAGCTGAAAATATTTGAGATAATTTGTCTGCATTGCCTAAATCTCATCTTTGTTAATTAAATTAATTTCTAGCAGGAGTTCATACAAGACTGCCTTTCATAAAATGATTACATAATTTAGTATGTTTTTTTTAATGTAACACTTAATCAATTTATCATCATTTTTATTCATAATTTTTTTAAGAAATCATGTTGTACTAATCACATGCAAAGCAATTATATAAAAATAAGACCCTTGATAATGATCGGACTATTGGCAATACAATAATAAAATTTTATGCTTTACCACATTTTCCAACCCCACATTAATTTAAATGATTGTTCATGTGTTTCTAAGATGGCTGCTTCATGTGAAGGCTTCCTGCTGAGGCCCATTTCACTGACAATCCTGAATTGTGTTATCTAGTATGTGCTTCTCTCTGTGTGTCTTGTTCAGGCTACAGAGTTCCTGCGATTGCTGGCTCAATTCTGTGAAATGGGCTTCCAGCAGAGCACCATTAAAGAGGTTCTGCTCCTGCATGACAACCACCGGGAGAGAGCTCTGGAGGAGCTCGTGACGCATGTCACCTGAACATCCTGCAGGCATGGAGAGATTTTTCAGCACATGACATTTACGTATTATTAAATGTAATTAGAAGGAAATTATTGTGTTAATGTACTGCTGCAGTGACAACTGTTTTTACCTTGTGATTAGTTGCTTATAAATATATGATGATGAGAAGAGGATTGTAATCAAACTTAATCAGCTGTGATGAAGTAGTGAAGCAATCTCGCACGACTTGATGTTCAGGACAGATGCTGTGGGTGGAGTAGACTGCTGTGCGCTTTCAATGATGTGGTGATAGAATTCAACATTTTTTGTAGTGGTTTTATGTAGGTTCCATGCATATAGTGAGGGGAAATACGTATTCAAATACTTTTGTTTTCATTAGTTATCGTACTTTGAGTACATACAGTAAATCCACTTTAAATATATATACCTATAATGTTTTTGACTGTACCTGTAAATATGAACAAAAAATACACAAGCATGAACAAAGCTATGCTTTAAAAATGTAATTGATTTCGATGTAATCAGACACCACAAACCAACAACATTGGTACTTTGTTGCAAAGCTGTTATTTGATTTACTGCTCTGGGGTATCTACTGTAAGAAGTCATTTCTTTTTGTAGCAATGTGTTTCAATTATTTCAATGTGTGTCAATTATTTACAATAAATGCTCGTTAAATGTGTGAATGACATATGAACAGCAAACACATGAACAAAAAACTGACAGTGGTGACACTGTCAATTCATCTTTTTACACCTATAATCCACATGATGTCATCTGTAAGCATTTGATGAACTCATAAATCAAACTTAAGTTATTATAATAATAATATAATAATAATAATAATAATATATTATTATTATTTATATTATTATTATTATTAGTTTTATTTTTATTATTATTATTATTATTATTATTATTATTATTATTATTATTATTGTAGACAGCTAAAGATTATTTCTTCTGGACCACAGAGTTCCTAAGGCATCTTAGTTTCCTATTGAAAGGACATTTTTAAGGTATGTGGGTGGTACCAAGTTATTATTATTATTATTATTATTATTATTATTATTATGTGCACAGGGGAAATTGGGGAACAAAGCTGGGGATATGGGACAATATTTGGCAGGGTCTTGTGTATATACAAATGCCTTGTATAATGTCTTTAGTAAATTCTATATTTAAATTTCAATTTTCTCTTCAATTTATATTTGTACCTAAAATAAATGTTTCATTACATAGTAGTGATGCCATGGTACACAACCATGTTCAAATTCAAATGTTTTGCAGATTTCGAATGTTTAAACTTATTCACATTAAAATGATTTGTATTATATTATACTATTATGTTGATTAGACTTGATTAGCCGTTCTGTAACATTTTGATTAAAGAGCATTCAAACCGATTAATCACATAACTAAAGTCTTCTAGACACAACGCCTTCGCCATACCATGTGGCTCCTCTCTCATCCAATCAGTAGGCTGGGATTTAGTTTCGATGACGTATCCGCAGTTTCAGCCAATCAGCCTCAAAGACGCGGGATTTGAATCGCTCTGGAAACGGTTCGACTCAGTTTATACTGAACACTGAACAGCAGAGGTTAGCTGAAAAAGCTGAAAAGTGTGCTTTAGTGTATTTTTTCTTCTTCTTATTATTTTATTTTTTTTTTTTTATGGTGAAACGAATTCTGCTCGAGGTTTACAATGAGGAAGAGGTAAGAATATAATTTCGTATTATGTGCTGCTTTAGTCAGGTAATGTTAACAGATTATTGGTTTTGTATGTAGTTAGCAAGCTGAGTGTCATTAATACTGCCGTGTGATGATGATGATGATGATGGTAAATAATTTAATTTATATAGTCATGTGTTTTCATTAAATAAAATGAATAGACACTAGCTTTGTTACGGTTGGTTAGCTGGTTTATGGTACTTTACGGTAGCTGTGGGGGTTTCAAGGCAACTGTTAACGCAATGCTGACATAATTATGGTTTCTTTTAGAAGTGTCAGTTGCAAATATTAAATATGTTTAAGTGGGTAAAACGCCATCTCTACACGATATCTCTGAAAGTTAATAAAGTAATATTAGACCGCTAGCAGTGTTTTTCCGATGCGCTGTTCCAGAAAGTTGTCATTGTTATAACATTACTGTAACTTTAAACGAGCAAAATTTGTTAAACGAACAGATTTATTATTTGCAGAAATAACCAGGAAGATATGTAAACAAATAATATACAACGGATTAGGCATAGGCTCTAACGCAGGTGTATACAGTCGCTGAGAAAACTCGTTCCGCAAATTGACTTCCGGTCGGGAATGCGTGTTTGTATTTGGCTGCGCCTCCTGTCAATCATTGTATGTAATTCATATCTAAGGACCGCCTTGAGCTTTCTGGTGTGTCCATGGTGCGTTACACTGATGTCATTTCTTAACTTGACATTCAATGTGAAAATACATATAGCACATCTGTACTGTTTGCCCTGTCAGTGCATGTAAAGCTCACAGATATTTTAAGTGTCTCTTTACTAGAGATGGGGGGGCGTGATTTAATGATGTATTGTGATTCTTCTGTGTGGAAATTCACGTCCCTCAACCGCACACTGACTCCGATTGTTTTAAAACGACCTGAGGTGGCAAAAGGCTGCAATTCCTCTATAATCCTGCAGGTGGCTTGCTGTAAATTAACACAGCAAATTATTTGCTGCATTTGTTTAGGATTGTAACAAAACCTGAACAAAAGTTTGATTTTGTGTTGGTAATGTGTTAATATTGTCAGGTGCTACCTTTTACAGCTCCAGGTCTGAGTGTCTACTGGTTCTGTTGTACTGTAGTGACCGTCAAACCTTCATTGGACATTTTGCACTAAAACTTTAGCACAACAATAGCAGACAAGCTAGCCAGCTACCTTATATAAGCGATAAATCGTCATGTTAATGATTATCATCTCAAATGATATCATTCTAAAATCTAGTGGAAATCCTTCAGTATATGAACAAACACAGGGGGACTAAATATGCAGTGCAATGTCCAACAAGGAAGTTTCAATGTATTGGTCGGGTGTGCACAAACTTTTACTTCACAAGCAGTAAACTGCACAAGTATGCTACAGACTTGCTCGGCTGGTTATCTCACTCTCGTGCTACCTCAATACAAAAATTGATTTGTGTGTGTGTTTTCTCAGTGAGTTACATGCTGCCGAGTCAGTGGCATGTCTGAATAAGGCACTGAATCGCCTCAAGGACATCTGGGAGGAGATCGGCATACCAGAGGACCAGAGACTGCAGCGCACTGACGCGGTTAAAATGCACATCAAGGTGATTACAAAAACAGAACACATCTGTCTTGGCATCAGTATCATATTCAGAAAATTCACTTTGCAATTTCCTCGCACTTCTTGTCAAATCAACTTTAATTGAAAAATCATTATAGATCATTATACAGTAGATGTTCTGTTGTAAAAGCGAGGACTTTGACTTGATATTAGTCTGTTGTCAATGTATCTTTCAGAACCTTCTCGACATGATGATAGCAGAGGAAGAGGGGCTGAAAAAGAGGTTGCTGAGCAGCATTGAGGCATGTCGGAAGGAGCTGGCTACTTTGTGTGATGAGCTTCACCTACCTCCATTTGAGGTAATTTCAGTTGTAACCTGCATTTTCTGTTTTCACGGTACAGTATGTCCTCTAGATGTTCATCATCTGCTTCTGATGTGTACTTGTGTGTCAGGAGGATGACGGCCTGAGCATGCTGCAGCTAGAGAAAGAGATTCGCACACGACTGAAGGTGATGCTGAAACAGAAGAACCAGCGCCTGGGGGAGCTGAAGAGTCTGATCCAGCAGGACCGCGAGCTGTGCGATATCCTGTGTGATAACCCGCACTCCATCGATCCTGATCGCGTTCCCTCTGCTGAGCAGCTGCACAGCTACCGTCAGCACATTGCCAGCCGCAATCAGGAGAAGGTAGCAGTCAAAAATCACATGGTCAATTATCATTAACTGAGAACTGCTCTTGGCTGGATATATTAAGCATTTCTGTCTGAACAGTTAGATCTCATGTACATGTAGGTTTAACTTATAGAACGGGTAATTAATGTAGCTAAAAGGTATGTGTAATAATGCTAAAAGGTAATCTTGCTGTCATTTCATATTCTGCTTAAACTCATGGGGTCATTGTTGTGCTAAAAGTACATATTTTAAGATGTTTTTTCATGATCTTAAATCATTATATTGACCCGTTCATTTAGGAGCGTCGTTTTGCCGAGTTCGTCTCCATCAAACGTCAGATCATTGTGTGCATGGAGGATCTTGAGCAGATGCCTGACACTAGCTTTGAGAGAGATGTGGTGTGTGAGGAAGAAGAGGCGTTCTGCCTCTCAATAGATAACATCACTGCCCTGAAAGTGCTACTGAGCCAGGTAAATACTCATGCATGCATCCATTACAACCACTCACTATTTCTTCAGTTTTTGATAAACAGTGCAGGAGATATGTTCATTATCAGTATATCTGACTAATACAATGTTCCCCCCATGTTCTGTTCATGATTGTGGTTGGTTTTCAGTTGGAGAATCGTAAAGAAGAGATCGAGGCAACTTGCGTGTCATACCGTGGCCGTATTGCAGAACTGTGGGAGAGACTGCAAATCCCCCAGGAAGAGAGAGACTCCATTGCTGAGCACATGCAGTGCAGCAAAAAGAGGAACATGGATGCTGTGAGTTTGATGTATATCTGATAAAATTAGCTTTTCAGTACATGAAAAACTGGCAACATGCTTTATGCTCAAAGTGTCTCTGTACCCCTTTTCTTTCTCCAGCTGCACGTTGAGGTGGAGCGCCTGGAGGAGCTGAAGATCAAGAACATCCAGAGTGTAATCGAGTCCATCCGAGCAGAAATCGAAATCCTCTGGGAGAAATGCTTTTACAGCCTGGACCAGAGACAAGCCTTTACCGCATATTACTCCGGTATACCATCTTTCACTGCTACATCATAATGCACCAGTATAGACACTAGAGACTGCAACCGTCATCTTCCACAGTCAACTCACAATCTTTTTTTATTCCAGTTAGTTAAAAAGAATTTATACCCAAAGCAATTACTCAGCACAATGAAAATGATTATTTAATTCAAAGTGGTATTCCATCCAACTCATCTTCTATCAAACCTTTAGACATGATATTAGAAATTTGGTTGTTGCTAATTTTTGTCTATTTTAATTTTTTCCCCAAGATAAATTCACTGAGGAGCTTCTGACCTTACATGAGCAAGAAGAGCAGAGGCTAAAGCAGAATTACGAGCAGCACAGAGAGCTTTATACTGGAGTGACTAGTTGGCAGAGTAACTGGACTCTCTATCAGGAACTGGAGGTGAGATCTGGCACTCTTTAACCAGTATTTATTTCACATGTCTGTGTAACTCTTCTCCATGTTCACACGTCAGTAACGTAAGGTAACCTTAGCTGTGTCTCTTGTGTTAAGAAAAAGGCCACAGATCCATCTCGCTTTCACAACAGAGGAGGCAACCTGCTCCGAGAGGAGAAGCAAAGAGCAGACCTTCAGAAGAGTCTGCCCAAGGTCAGCACCTAGCACATGCTCGCTCAGTATTTAGTCATGATTTAAGTTAAGCTTGTAGAGTTTGATTAAGCTTAATGTTTGCAGCTGGAGAAAAGTCTGAAGGCCCAGATTGATCAGTGGGAGGCGGAGCACGGCTCAGAGTTCCGGGTCAACGGGCAGGCCTTCATGCAGTACGTGGAGGAACAGTGGAGCCTTCACCAGCTGGAGAAAGAGAAGGAGAAACTCGAGAGGGTATTTACTGGTTGTGAATATTGTTGCTGCATGGGAAGGGTGAGGGAGTCTTAATTGAGGATGTAGCATGAGGAATATTGATCTGGTAAAAGGTCTAAAAATGGCTCATGAGACACTCCATACTGTATGTGAACATGCATCTTAAGTAAATTACTCTTTCATAGACAGTAAGTCCCATGATATTAATCAGTGCTGCCTGGAATCCAGCGTGCAGAAACATGTCGGCTGTGTGGAAATGTTTTTTTTATTTATTTGAATAAGTGATCTTGTACAATTTATGCCACATGAAGGATTATGGATGTAGTTTTGTACATGATGGCCCAAAAGTCTTGGCGTAGGCAATTTTTTCCTGTAATTAGATATTTTCTTTTATTTCAGATTTAAAATAGCTTTGAAACTAACAAGACAACTGAAAAGAATCTATTTTCATACATGCATGAGATGATTGTTTACATTGAGCCGTCCCTGCAGAATTTTACTATATTTATACAGATCCATATTTGACGTGTTTTGTTTTTGTTTCCTGGCAAAACCCTGCATTATTCCTCTTTTCCGCATTGCAAAACTCATCTATGTACTAAGAAGCCTGGTTTATAGTTTGTCAGAACAGCTTCTGAGAATCGCCCAGACTTTCAGTCCGACTTGGTGCCAAAGTTCTGGAGATGACCACCATGTTTGTCCATCAGCAGGCATAATATTTAAAGAAAATGAAATGATCTTGTATCCTACATCTGTTTTTCAGCAAATGAAAAAGAGCAAGCAGACAGAGGAGGACATGTTGTATGGTACATCACTCAAAACTCCCACCAAGAGAAGACTGGCAGGGGCGCCCACACCGGGAAAATCCCGCAAGGTAATTGTGAGAGTCTGACTGAATGTTCATATTTTTGCCACAAATAATGAGGGGTTTCATTTCCATACTACTGAATTCTCTCTCCTAGCTGAATTCTACCTCCAGTATTGCTAGCTCTACACCCAACACCACCTTGCGCTCCATCTGCCACTCGCCGTCCATGAGGCCACCTCTCTCTGCCAGCAAGGTGAGCCAAATGTCACTTGGCCGCACCGCTAGAGCACTTTTTTTTTTTTTTTTTTTTTTTTTTTTTTGGTTGTGCTTATTTCCGACAACACTTTGCAAACAAACTGCTTGCTTTATAAGCCATGTGTCACAGTGATGTTTTTTGTGTGGCACAACATCAAGTAGAATTTAACAGACTTGGTTAGTTAACTATTTTCCAAATATTTCAGTGTGTTAACAAAGGCCTTGAAGTTTGTCTCCTTCTCTTTCCAAGAGATCAATGCCTTAAGTCTTCAAGTCAAACCAGTACTTGTCGTTGCACAGAACAATTCTAAAAGTTAAAAACTGCATCTTTTCTATATATAAGCCCCTGATTTGTGCAACCTGTGTAAATATTTTTACTTCTGTTTTTAATGGTTTTCATCTTTCATCCTTTTTTTTTTTCTCTTTTAACATAAATTTTAGCTTTGAACACATCTTTCTGGATGCACATTTACATAGAGATCAAGAGTTTTTATAAAAACTGCAATAAACTCATTATTATTCTTATTTTAGGTTCAGCTATTGTATGCTACTGTATACTAATGCACTTATCCAAGTGTTTCACCTAGAGCTTGGATACCATCAAAAAAAGTTTTTTTTCAGTACACCAGAGCCATGATTGTACTTCATGTCTGAAGCACTGGCTTCCCGATTTTTAGGGATCAGGCATTCCACTCACAGGAATTACTTTAAAAAAAGAAAAAACACTCGTTTGTCGCTTGATTTTCATACTTTTTTCTGCTGCCTGTCTCTCTAACCTTTACTCTACCTGATTTTTCTTGCTTCGTCCCAGATTGGTTTGGGTTTGCGTACACCTGGACGTACTCGGACCCCTCGTGGCCTGGAGAGGAACAAGGAAAACATTTCTCAGCTTTCCGGAGCACTGCGCACCATGACCTCCAGCCCATACCGAAACTATTCCATCAACTCTGTCGCCAGCTCCTACTCTGAGTTTGCGGTAATTTCTTACTTTATTATTATTTTTCTTCTTCTTCCCTGTCTGCAGTGCTCAGTCCAGTTACACAGAGGGGTTTTGGAGGGGAGCGTGATCTAGCCTAGATAATTAAGCCTAACGTGACTGAGGTTGGGTCTGTGCTTTTTGTACCGTAAGCAAGAGCACTCGGAGCACTTTTAAACCTGGTGTGCTTAAGCAAAGGAGGGATATAATCTCACATCCCTGCTCAGCTCAGGTACTTGGCAGTCCACTTGTCATCCTGTCTAATTTTGCATTCTGTTTTAGAGGGATTGTGTCAACATTGAATCCACAACCATCTCCAGGTCTGTATGATTTTAACCCTGGTCTGTATTAACACCCTCCTTTAACCTGACTAATGACTACATGCGTCTTCACACACCACACGTGTATTGGGGAGGATTTGCTCCCTGCACTAATTCCTCCTGTTTAACTGGACTTTGTGCTGATCACTCTGCCAGACTGATGGCATGAACCTCACTGCTGTCTACTCTCACCCTTCTGCTCTGCCGCGCATTCACCCCTCAGTACAGCTTCCCACTCCCCAGTCCTGGAGCACCCTTTGTTCTGTACTATCAGTAGGCATAACACCATAATATCTAAGAAAATGTGTCTGCCAGCAACCTGGGAGAACTGGGAATCTGTGACTCTCAGGAAAGGACAAATCAATAAATGTGTGAATAGGAAGTGCTTGTACTCTGAGTCACTGATTAGATAAGTTCTAGGGGAATGTGTTTGGTGTCTATTTCTCCTGATAATTTTAGTAAAACAGTGACATGGTGGTTTGGTTCATTTAATAGACTACACTTTATTCCTATCAGCAAGGTGGATTCAGCGCATGACATTTAAACATACTGGATGTTTCTCTAAAGCAGGTGAAGAGGAAAAGTTGATGCTGTATGAAACCTGTCAGAATTTGTATTCATGATGTTGGTTTGTTTATTTTCCAGCGAGAACTCTCACAAGCATCAAAGTCCAGCTACAAGGCTGGAGTTCTGAACTCCACAATCACACGCTAACTGCTACTATGGCACACACTCCAGCGATCGGCGCAGCCGCACTGTTTCTGTACATGAAGATGGACATTTTAAGAAATTGCTGAATGTAAATTACATACAAAAGATTTGTGGAACCTGTGTAAATATTTTTACTTCTGTTTTTAATGGTTTTCATCTTTCATCCTTTTTTCTCTTTTAACATATTTTAGCTTTGAACACCTGTTCTGAATGCACATTTACATAGAGATCAAGAGTTTTTATAAAAACTGCAATAAACTTTTTTTAAAATTATCTTTAATCATTATTTTAGGTTCAGCTATTCATCTGGGCGAATACATTATCTTAGTTTTGGAAGCACAACTGTTTTAGGATGATCTATCTGTATTTATTGTGTTTTTTTTTTTTTTTTTCTACTATATAATTGACACTAGTTCTTCATTCCTGACATGTTTCACTTGGGGGAATCTGTAAAATAAATGTCTTTAATTCTGACTTTAAAGCTTCTTTATTACATTATTAGATTAAAAATCGGTTACAATAATTAATGTTTGCGGAAAAGAGCTTCAGTGTCTTATGATTCACAGACAGCATAACTTTTGGCACCTAAATAGATTTATAATTCATATACAAGGGCAAGAGAAGCTGTATTATAAAATATTAAGGGGTTGGCTATGCAGATTATAAATACGTATCCTTATATCCTTGCTATTCACCTTATTAGAAATACCTCTTCACATTTTCTTTTTTCAATTATCTATACTCGGGCCAATCATGGTAGCATCAGGATGCATAAAATTATGCAGCTTACCAGTCAAGAGTTATAGGTAATCTATACGTCAGGATTTTAAAAAGTGTGATCTGCGTGACTAACAGTAGCTACGTTTACATGAACAATATTTCTTCGGGTTTAGAGATTCTAGCTTAAATGTTTACATAGATGCTGGTATGATGCGATATGGGTTTACATTCACAATGCACTTAATCAGAATAAAGCTTTTTTTTTTTAAACATGCAAATATGATCACTGTGAAATATTTAATCTAAAGAAAATAAGTATTTCTGATAAATCCTGTCTTCTGTGTTATGATTGGTTATAAGAATTCAGTCTCATTTTGATTGCTTTATCATGTATAAAATGATGAGCAAGTCAGTGATCCCTCCTCAGCCAGAGATAGAGTTGTTCTCACAAAGGCTGCTCAGTTATTAACTTAATACGATGTGGTATCAAAAGATTTTGAGACTAGTTTTGTAACATTCCAACATATACAGTAGCAGCACAAGCCTGCATGCACAGTGACGGGGAGCACCGACATTCATTAGTCAGTGTGCCCTAAGGCTGTGCAATTGACCATCTGACCTTGTGCGTTATGACATCTGCTATTTCATCATGGACAACAAGTTAGAACAAATGTGCCACATTTGTTGCTGCCAAGTTCATCCCCAGGCTGCTGACCCAGAGGCAGAAGGAACATCACAACAAAGTCTGCCAAGAAGTCCATCAGCGTGCCGTGTATGACCTGTCCTTCATGTTGAGGATCATTACCGGTGATGAAATTTGGGTATATGAATACGGCCCTGAGACGAAATAACAGGAAAGTCTCAGACTTTTCCAATTGTGGTTATTTTTATTCCAACTCTTATTTGCATTATTAGTGGATTATTATTGTCCATGTAAACACACCTAGTAACATGGTTATTAGGGATGGCTTGATGATATCACTTTTCCAGACTAAGAACCAGTACAAGTACTTCCATTTGGGTTGTTGCAGTTCTTACAGAATACCAATACCAGTACCTGCCATTGTCTCAGAACATAATGAGGACAGAATGGATATCATTGCAATGAGTGAAACAGCATTTCGTAGTTGGAATCACCTTGTTGATGAGGGAGATTAGATCAGAGTAGAATAACCAACTGGTCTGAATTGACAGTGACTGAATTGAGTAGTAACTCAAATAATCACTCTTTACAACCATGGCAGGCATAAAAGCATCTCAGAACACACAATACATCAAACTTTGAGGTGAAAAGGCTCTAACATCAGATAACCACATTCTCACTGAAACTTGACAGTTGAAGTCTCAAAAAAGATGATTTTTTTTTTCTTCTTCTTCCAATTTTCAACTGTCTAGTTTGGGGAAGTTTGTACCCTTGACAGCCTCAGATTCCTCTTCTTAGAAAACAGGAACCCAACATGCTCTTCTTCTGATGTTGCCTATTCTTGCCATGAGTAAAGTGACAGAGCTCACACTTCTTCATTCTGATGTACTATATAATTTATGATTTTACAACCTATAAATAGCTCAGACCCATGCATTTTCGTTGCAAGATGAAGATGAAGAGAATGTAATGGTTGATTCAGAAAGATTTATTTGGGATTTTGTGAACCTTAACATTTAACCTTGTCCTATCAGTCTATTGATTAATGATATTATTAATGAGATGTTGTGCCTGAAAATGATTGACCTTATCTAACTGTTAAATGATTGTGGGAAAATCATAAAAACTGAAAACATTTACCCACTTCATTTGAGAACCATTTACTGTAGATTGAATCTGCTGGATGACAAGGATAAGTACCTTACAGTTTCTGAGATGCTGTACTGTCCTAATAGCCCTGGCTGAAAGCAAGTGAGATGTAGCTAGCACATACAGGAAGCAAGGCATCTATAGTTTATGGTCGGTTACCAAGAACAACAGTTTTTATGTGTTTCCTAGCATCTTTATCTCTGCTATATGGGCATAAAATATGAACTTTTTCCGACGCACACTCTCAACCAGTGTGGCTTTTTAAGATTGTTACTTATTTAAGGATTAAAATGTTAATTTTGTCTTTTAAGGTAGTCCCGGTTTAATGTTAGATGCTATAGGGTGTGAGGTAAGGCTTTCAGTTACCGATCAGTAGGTTGGCGGATCATACCCCAGCTTCAAAAATCTGTCACTGTTGAGCGCTTAAACAAGGCCCTTGCCTGTGCCAGGTGCACTATATCATGGCTGACCCTGTGCGCTGAACCCAACTTCTTAAGCTGGGATATCCAAAGAATTTCACTGTACAGTAATGTATATGTGAAAAATTAAGCCGTAATTGTATACACTACAGTTCCAGATCATCTCATCATCTCTCAGGTTCACTCAAGGCTCTGAACAGGACACTTATCTTGGTTGGTGCACAGGGACAGAATTATGCTGGATCCTCTTAGTTCCACTCATCCATCCATCTATCTACCCAGTCTTCCACTACAGGCAATTTGGAATCACTAATCAAACTATATCACATGTCCTTGGACTGTAGGAGGAAACCAATCAAACACTGGAAGAATATGCAAACTCCATGCACAGACCTGATGTGAGGTTCAACCCTGAAACCTGTGAAGCGGCAGTGCAAACCAGTAAGCTTAGTCCCATTGAATGGAGATAGTAATGCTACAGATTACAAAGACATTGTAGACGAATGTGTGATTAAAACTCAGATTTAAGCTGTAGATGATTTTTGATGATTAGCAAAAAAAAACAGTCATATATTTCATATTATTCTTATGAGCTGTGGCACATATGCAAGCAAGAACGAACAAAAATAATAATAATAATGCACATGATGTGCAGTGATGACCGTGAACACCTGGCCAATCAGTACAGAGAAATATAATATGTGTGGTCAATAACTGTGGTGCATGTTTTGTGGGCGTTGCTTGTAAGGCAGCACTGAGAGGTGGGGCTGTGTTTGCTTGAATATTATTAAAAAAAAAAAAAAAAAACAGGCATGTATTTTACGCACTGTTTCTGAATCCCTGTTCTTTCCCGGGCGCGTGAGTGCAGATGTGCATAATGCAGATGTTTGGCTGCGTTTTTTGTGTGTGTGAGAGACAAAAGAGTGAAGCAGAGAGAATAAGAATTCCGATGTGAACTTTGTGCTACATGAATAGAATGATGAGGAATAAAGCCTGATTGCGGCAGTGTGTTGTGGTGGAGGAGCACTGGAAGTTACACTGCAGGGGTGGGACTCCTGCATTCTCTCTCTCTCTCTCTCTCTCTCTCTGCTTGGAGGGAATGCCTCTCCCGAAGCTCACCGGTCCCATCAGCGTGCAGGATGCGCGCTTTCCACTGACGCTGTGTGAGTCTGAGCCACAGCGACGCCGTTAATGTGTTTGGTTTGGTGTTTAAACGCAGCTGATGCGCGTGGAGAGAGGCGCGTGAGAGGCGCGTGAGAGGCAGAGCAGGGGGCAGAGCGGAGACCCCAATCACCTCACACCGACTACTGAGTGTACTGAGGTAGGGTTTAAACCCGCCATTCTCTCTCTCTCACACACACACACACACACACACAACATGCTCATACATGGGCATCACTCTGACAGGACATGAGCTTACTGCGCGCGAAACATGCAGTCTGCATGTCTCACACACACATTGTTGTACAAATCTTGTACAAGCATCACCAAAATGCTTGTGTTTGTGTGTGTTTGTACAGTATGTACTGTGTTAATGCTATGCATCTTCTTTGCATTTTAGACACACACACACACACACACACACACACACTACTGAAACATATGTGTTTGTGTGTGTGTAAACCTGGATACCCTGTACACAGTATATACCCTATGTATGAGCACACACACACACACACACACACAGAGTGTATTTTGGTGAGGTTTGCACAACAATGTGTGTTGTGTGTGTGTGTATACAGTATATATTGTGTATATGATATCCAGCTTCTTTGCAATTTGCATACACACACACACACACACACACACACACACACACACACACACACACAGTTGTACAAATCTCACTAAAATTCATCAACTTGTACAAGCATCACCAAAATGCATTTGTGTTTGTGTGTGTGTTTACAGTATGTATGTACTGTACACACACACACACACACAATGAATTTTGTTGTGTGTGTGTAT
>JAQMYG010000012.1:26344113-26368534 GCA_030014215.1 Clariallabes teugelsi
CGTCTCCTCAACAAAAAGGGACTGGACTGATAAACACACACACACACACACACACACACACACACACACACACACAATGAATTTTGTTGTGTGTGTGTATACTATGTCTGTGGTATCTGGTATCCAGCTTTTCGCATTACACAAACACACACACACACACACACACTTGTACAAGCCTCACACTGTGTGTGTGTGTGTGTGTGTCATATTGTAGCTGTGAACTTGGATGCCTGTCTGATGGACTGCTCTTCCTTACTGTAGGGTCTCAGCAGGAATCCACACACTTCACCTAAATGAATTGTCCCTTCAACACCACACACACATACAGAGAGAAAGGGATACAAGAGCAAAGATTTACATTAAAACCTGCATGCTATTGTAAGAAATGACAGACTGCTATGCATAATTTATGCCGTTTTTATGACCTCTGCTCATGCACACACACTTGCTCATGTGATATCGCTTAATTACATTTTTACACTCTATGACTGACCCAAAGCTTTACATAATAACAGTTGAACGTGATCTGAGCTCATATCATGGTGTTTAGTATTCAATCAGAGGTACAGGGAGCTCACAGCAGTGATCACTGGCTTCCTGTTTCCGGATGCACCAGTGTGGTTCTCTACAGTCTTACATGGCTTATTTCCAGTCCGAGACTATGTTTGTTTGTGTGTGTGGGTGTGTACAGCTTGCTTGGGATATTTACACGGCTATGTAATACTTTTCATTAACTTGTCTCTCAGCTGATGACAGAGTTATAGTCACAAGGTTGTCATGGTCACCATTATTCTGTGTCCCTGTGCTTCGTGCCCAGTGCATCCTTATTGTTTGTGGTATAAGGGGGGGGAGGGGGGGGGGTTAGGGTCTTAAGCCAGCTCATTTCCGCCTACGCACAAACAGTTGTCTCTTAACCCACTGTTTTCCAGAGGTTGTGCCAGATTCTTCGGAAAGCACACTACAGAGACACACGACACACCTGGTCTATGAATAAGAGGACCAGCAAGAGTAGGTGTACTGATTTTGTCACTGGGATTGATTGGGGTGTCCATCTGCTGTGAGTGGACGCAACCGAAATCTTTATCTATATCAGTTTTTTTATCTATATGTCCCAAGCATCATTTCAGAGTCTGGCAGCGGGAGCATGAAAGAGGAAGTGTTTTGTCGGAGGATGTTGCTATTAAGAACACCACAGTTCTCCGTTTCAAGTATCAGAGAATCAGTGTCTCATCATATCGGAGTGTCTTTGGCCACCACATGGTCACGATGCCTGTGTGCGAGCCTGCTCAGCCAGAACCCTGAGTGTGTGTGTACTTGCTGCGTGCCAATACTCTGCCACAGCACCGTGATGGAGTGTGTGTGCGCTCGGCCATGATGCAGTTAATGTTATCATGACTCATTCTGGAGATTAAAAGGAAAGTTGATTTATTAGGAAATGCACACTAGCTTTCTAGTGGCTCCTACGCTGGAATGAGCTGACAGTGCAGAGTACACCCCAGTACGCTTCTCTTGCTTTTCTCACAGAACCAGTGTAGGCCCATTACTATTGATCACTGCTGTTTTAGATTGGATGGCCAATATAGGGAAGTACACATTTTCAT
Source organism: Clariallabes teugelsi (assembly GCA_030014215.1). NCBI lineage: Eukaryota > Metazoa > Chordata > Actinopteri > Siluriformes > Clariidae > Clariallabes > Clariallabes teugelsi. The sequence goes on from JAQMYG010000012.1 coordinate 26,345,715, forward strand.
TTTTTTTCCTCGGCAGGGGCAACCTGGATCTGTCTCCATTAAATTTAGATTCATTAGCGTGTGAAGGCTCTACACTGGCTAAAAGGATTCGCTCTGGCCTATTACTCACAACACAGGTACATTTGAAATCTTATCTTATCAGGATTGTGTCTTCATTCACTCTTAACCAAAATTTCAGACCACCAAAATTACATCTTTAAAAAGTGTATTAATCATGTGATTTACAAGTCCAAGCTGCCAGAAATTAGAATAAGGCAATTTTATGTACATTATGTGGTTCTTTAATTCCATATTTGACCATGTTTACTGTATGTACTGTAAGTGACTCAGGGGCATGTTCAAATTGCATTCAAAAGAAAAGTTAATCATACGTAAAGGTCATGGATCAGACACTGGCCATCCTATTATTCCTTGCAGATACAAATTTGCAAAACCGACTAAAAATGCTGATGTGGCGAAAAACACTAAAACAGCATTTTTCTAAATTACCCTTGTTAATGTGTTTTTCTCCAGTACTGTGGTTTTCCAGCTGGAGTGATTTTCACAGCTGACTGGAGTCGCTTGTTATTTAAAATAGCAAGTGGAAAGCCTGGTGTTTGAGCTTAGGATAGTAAAAAAAAAAAACCTGATTCTAATGTCGCATCGGTTATATAATCAGACTCCCATAAGAGGCGAATGATATCATTATACTGGGGGAAATCTCATTCTCCCCAGGAAGTAACTTTACCCAGCACTCTTGAGATGATTGAGTCAGATTGTATCTGCGTTTGATTTCATCTTCATTCTTATGATCTTCACACACCCACACTTTCAGAAAATAGATTTCTGAAAGTTTCTTGTGGCTCTGGTTTGCGTCATATAAAGATCCAGAAAGTTCTAAATGGATTCAAATAACAGAAATAACACGATAAAATAGTTCGCTTTCTACTACAACTACTGCAACTACAGCATTATATACACCATTATAACACAATTCATAATAGAAATGAATAGATAGAATAAATATATGTAGTAAGTAATATTAAAATAATACATTACTTAGGCGAGTTCTTAAGGCGAAATTTCGTATTGCCCATAGGAAATGCAGATAATCTGTTCAAGCTACCCAAAATATTACCAATATTATCAATTTCGAACAATATAATCATATTTTGCTCATAAAAGCAATCAAAACATTTAGGAAAGACATGCAAATTAAGTAAAATATGAAATAAATAGACATTACACCTTAATTTATGATGCCTCTTGGCATTGACATGAAAAGCAAAACTAAAAGTGGCCCCTATCCTTGTTAACTTTCCTGGGGCCCAAATGCTATGTGTTCACCAAATCTTGCACAAAATGGCAAAAACCCACAAAAAATATGTAAACTTGCTTCGCTTGGCTTTGCACTGACGCAAACGTGTTATGTGCTAAAATGACCCCCTGCCATGGATTGCCCCCGATTAAGCAATCGCACTGCGGGAGCGATGGTTTTCCATAGTCACATGTTCAGTAACAAGATGAAATTCATTTCCTTAACAGCAACAACAACCATGCTGTATACACTTAGTTGATTTCATATTGCATGAATATTTTACTGTTCTGTCTTCTTTGCATTGCTATGTGTGTATTTACTTCCTGCTTGCATCGGACATATAAATGCACTCTAAACTAAACACTATCAAAAGTAACAAACCTGTCACTACTCTTTCTTAAACCATTACTGATGTTCGGTCCAGCTCGGTTCGGTCCCTTGTGTGCAGAAAATTCTTCCTATGCTGAGGCAAATTTCATGCAAAATATCAGTTCTTAATGTGGAAATTGGTGATGCTGAGGTACCACTGTACATGCATATTTCATAGAGTCTAAAAAACCAGCTGTTGCTAAGTTATACTTTTTAGCTAGCTCCATACCTCTTTAAATAGACTTTGTTATTCTGACACTATTCCATGTCTAGGTCTTAATCATCGTTCAATTTAAACATGGACAGATATTTGGACATGGCTACAGGTGAGCGACAGGGCACACATCTAAAGCTGACATTATAACTAGCTCAAGAGAACTATGTAGTTTCTTTCGTTTCTCTATTTTTATTTGATTTACTTTTTATTAGTTTTGTTTCATGGACTATTATATATGCAGTAAAATTTTCATGTTAAAACGCCTGTTAATTTGCTAGCTTTCCATTACGTTGATTAGCAGGTGGCTAGCTAACAAATTAAATGTTAACTAGAACTAGGATTACTTTGTACTTTATAAAAAATAAAAATGTACATACAACCAACTGATAACCAACAAAATCACTGTCCCTTAGATACCTAACTTTTCCAGAATTGGTGCTTTGTTCTATTTATTGTCATGGCAACAAGTTCTGAAATGTGAAGTATTTTCCAAGACTGATAGTTGAAAAAGTGGCATGGTGGTGTGGTGGTTAGCACTGTTGCCTTGTACCTCTAAGGTCCAGGTTCTCTATGGTCCAAAAACGTGCAGATTAGGCTGATTGGCGTTCCCAAATTGCCCATAGTGTGTGAGTGTGCGTGTATGTGTGTGCCCTGTGATGGATTGGTGCCCCATCCAGGGTGTACCTGGGACAGGCTCCAGGTCCTCTGTGACCCTTTACACAGGACGAAGCGGTATAGACGATGAGTGAGTGAGTGAGAGTGAGATATTCTAAAAATGGACAGACCAGGCAAAACCAGGACAGGCATCACACTAACAAGAAAACCAGTTCCCTGTAAATTCTAGAAGCAAATGAGACACAATCAGTAAAGGAACTAAACATGGCTTCTACAGCAGGATGATAATCCCATACATACTTTAAAATCCACCATGAACCACTTCAAAAAACACAAGTTGAAGCTTTTGGAATGACCCTCCCAGGCCTCTGGCTTGAACATCTTTGAAAATCTGTGGGTAGATCTTAAGCATATTTGGCTTTGGAATATATAAGAACTAGAAGTGTTGTGCAATGAATCGTGGGTGGATCAATTCATTAATGATGCACAGAAAGACTCCAAGTTAGATATAAATAGCGTTTGCAAGCTTTATCTGCCAAAGGTTCAATTATAAAGTCATGACTTAAAATGTTCAAAATTTGCATACCACAATTAATATTATATTCTTTTATATGAAATTTATATTTTATTTTATGAATATAAATATAATTATTGAATATAATGTAGCTGTGCATTCAGAGGTTGTGTTAACCTTTTAAAAATAAAAAGAGTTGTGTAATAAGGTCAGGGCTGCCTAAGGTTTTGCATATGTAAATCAGCTGTTTCTAAATTAGTGCATTATTATGACAGGGGAAGGAATAATTAGAGGCTATGAAAAGGAAATTACCTTTAGAGCTGTTAGAAACCACTTTGCATTTGCAAAGGTTTAGTATGTGGAGAAATGTATATTTCCTAGTACCGCTGCAGATCTGACATTCTAATCTGATCATTTTGACATACGATCTTACTGATTCTACTCCAGCAGCTTTTATGTATATTCTCCTCTCAGACTCTCATTTGCGCCTCTCCCTTGCACTGATTTTCACAGCTCTCACTCTCTCTGATTCACACACGGGCAAAAAGTACATTTTCACAGTTTCACACAGTCGTATGCAGAGCTCATCGTCAGCAAAGCTTTGGCAATCTATTCATAGCGGATTTCACAGATGGAGGCTTCAGTTACGGCTCTATAATATTTGAGTTTTCAGGTCAGTTTTACAGTATAATTCTTTTCATTTGTGTGCTGATCTCAATCAGAAAAATTGTTATTCAGGTGCTCAGCTGGATGAACTGCATTAGTCTGATCTTCTGGTATGACTCCCCAAGACTTGGTCATAACCCACTATTATTCTGAATGCTGGCATGTACCATCACTATGCACTGTGCAAGGAATTTGAATTCCAGGATGTATGTACTTGATGGCTTTCTTTTTTAAGTTCAGGCTTTACAAATAAACTAGGCTTTACAAAGACTCATATGGTAACTTAAGCATTAAGAAAATAAACTGTGTCTTAAACTAATTTAACAAGATAAAACAAGATGATACACAGTACAAGGTCTCCAAAAATCTCCACACATTAAGGATGAAGCCATTTTTAAAGACTGTTTGAGTGACATTTTGCTAAAATAGTGTTAATTTCCCCCATGTATAGAGACGTTTGGGACTCCCTGTAGATAATACTGTATGTCAGCATGGAATGGTACACATGAATAGTTAGATGATAAACACTATTTTCAGACTTTTATCCTCTGATACACAAGGCTGTCTATAACAAAATGTTCAATTTGAAAACCGCTATATAACCTTATTCTAAAAGCTTAAAACCAAAGAAGCAGACAAGTCAAGACGAGCCAATCTCGTGCTTCTATCTGTCTTCTGACTACCTGCTGTAAACAGCTGCTGCTGTGAGTGAATTAAATGATTTGATGGATTTTTGGAGAATGTTGAAGCCAAAATAAAGGACATTTACACTTTCTTACTGCCATTGCAGTCACTTTTGCAGTAATGAATTACAGATATGTGTCAATAAATGTCCATGATATGTTCCGTGAAATAGGGAATTTTGTGATTTGGATGTAGTGCGATCTCCATGTTAAATACTATGTGGGATACTGCAGTGTAAGCACTGTGGTGTAGGTTTGTAGTGTAACCTTCTGTTTAATTTCACAATCACTCTTTTTTCACCTGCTACTAGTTTTGCTGTGTTTGAAAGCCGTGATGCAAAAAATAATAATAATAATTAATAAACACGACACAACGACACAACACAAAATTAGTGTAGAAGACACCTGATATTCACATGCTGTGTGTGGAACCTAATTCTGTGTCTGAAAAAGCTGATGATGACAATACAGTAAACTGAGGTTTTTGTATAACTTATAATGCTTCATATTATATTCAACAATCTTTTTTATTAAAAATCTTATGTGTGCAACAAAACAACACTTTTTTCTTCCTTTAATGTGCTGCAACTTACTGTCTGTTTTTGCAACATTTTTATTAAAACTCAACCAACATATTATTGGTGCTAAATTGCACTTAACACAAACACAACTGCAGGCAAAATCAAAATCACACAATTCACACTGATATAACCACAAAAAAAAAAAACTCTTTTAACACTCTCGTGACTGTGATTCGTGATACTTGTTGTTCTCCGAACTGCAAATATCTCGGTTTGCTGTCGAACTGTTCAGTAGCCGGTTTTGAATCACAGCCACCTACTTCTAGCTCGCTGATAAACGTCTTTGTTGTGTGCTTCATGGCATCGATAATTTCTCTAAATAGATGTGTCAGTATCTGACCTTTTCCTAAATATAATACAGATACTCTACTAAATTCAATCACTGCTGTGAATTGATATTGAGCTCTTGGGTATTTACAGAGATTTGATTTTTTGAAAAGAGAAAATTCTCTATAGAGCTACATCAGTGAACTCTTATTTTGTATTTAAAATGAATCCGATAGGACTTTTTAATTAGCATCAGTACAAATAGACATGAGGGAGACAGTGGGAGAAGTGCTTTCTTTCTCTTCTTATATATAGAACACCAGAAAGTGTGTGTGTGTGTGTGTGTGTGTGTGTGTGTGTGTGTGTGTGTGTGTGTGTGTGTGTGTGTGCGTGTTCAACCTAGGAATGCATCATTGTTCTTTTTTAAACTTGACCAGGGCTGTAAACCTTAAACACGGGTATTCATCATTATTTATCAAAATCGAATCTAATTTATAAAATTTGATCTGAAGAACACACGTTCTGTCCACTTCTTCTTGAGCTGGATATAAAAGAGAGACAGTAGAGTAATCTTTACTGCCTCTCAAGCTCATCAAACTTATTGCTTCCCCCCCTCTTTCCTTTTCTTTTTAATTTAGTCTTGGCCAATTCCCAGGCAACAGACAGTTCTCCCCAATCAATTGACAGCTACAAAGATTAAAGGCTAACATGCTTCCTTTAAGACACCCAAAGGCAGTCAGCTCATGCTGCATTACATTTTCTTCTCTCACATACATCATATATACCCATGATTGGCTATTGTTTGTGTGAAAGGGGAGAGAAGAGGGAACGAGAAAGAGAGTAATAGAGAGGGAAGGAGAGAAAATAAAAAAAGAGAGACATAGAAAGCTGGAATGAGATTAAGGGACAGATAGAGAATGATACAGAGATAGGAATGAGACAGAAAGAGAATGAGACAGCGAAAAAGAAAGAATGAGACATATAGAGAGGGAATAAAATATAGAGAGAGGCATCAAGAGAGAGAGAGAATGAATGAGAAAGAGGGATTGAGACAGAGACACAAGACACAAACATACTGTACACACACTCATTCACGCATTATATCAAACTCCATGCACACAGACACGAGATGGGAATCGAACTCAGAGGTTCGATGCCATAGTTGTGCAAATATCAAATCGTCATCTACAATGACACACAATGCACCTTACGGAGTATATGTGACACCGTAACTGTTCAAAAATAGCAAAGTTGCCCATTGTTTTATAAAAACAAACATCTGTTAAGATTCCAGATTTGACAAGAGAAGAAAAAAATCTTTACAATGTTATACCCAGAATTTTGGTCAGTTTGTTTCTATAGCTGATATAGATTATTCTCTGACCTGTTGATCAGTTAGCACTTAAAGCACAGTTTGTGTGCACTTGAACCGCAGAATAAAAGCCTGAAACACCATTTCACTCATAAAACATAAAGGGCAGTGTTGTTACAAAATAGACACAAATGTAAGTACACCTTACAAAATTCTCTACTCTATTTTTAGATGATGCTGACTTGTATAATGCTCTCCACTGAGGTTTGGCTTCTATTCCCATCTGTAAGGCAGTGCGCTAATGCATGTCAGTCCTCATATCTAAAGTCTTTTGGTTTTAGAATTTCACACAAAGCTTGTATATAGCTTTTCTAGACTTTCGAGTGAAAAATGATCACATTGTAGATTTGGTGATAAAACAAAGCGAAGTAGTCATGGGAATTGGGATGTGCCAAAACTTTACAGTAATCATTTAAACTAGATAAGTTAAAAGGTAAGATAAATGCCCCAGTGATACAGACCTACAGACCTTGTGCTGACCTTGAGTTTTGCCCTGCAAGATTGGAGGTATTTTTCAGGGTCGACACCCTGGGCCTTTAAAAAAAAACTACAGTAACAGTTTGTGAACTGAATTGGGTTCATCTTACTGGGGTCCATCAAAAAAAACATCCCAGGTTGTTAAAAATATTTAGTATAGCACAAGCCACAGAAATCCAGCTATAGTCCGCTGGTCCCGTGAGAAGTCTTTGTACTGTATGTCGCAGTACTGCTCTATAGATGAATAGGTCCTTCATCTTCATGGAGATACAAGACACTTTCTGGCTCCCAGTGTAGATTGTCCCACAAATGTCTACCAGAATTGTCAGAATTCCTCCTAGTAGGTCTGTTGGTGGGTCCAAACAGGTCAGCCGAAGTCAGAGGAAGGATGCCACAAGATTATTATTAACATGTATCCTCCTTCTGTAGGGCAGTTTACAAACTAAATGTTTACACTTATTTAATCAATCCCACTTTCTCAGGTCATTCTCCAGAAAAACCCCTCTTGCCCTCATTCAGGCCAACTGAAAGGCTTGGTTTCTCCGTCTGTCCACCTACCAATTAACAATGCCCTGCTTTTTGGCCAGTTTACTTTGGCAGATAACAAACATTTGTATTTTCAATACTGCATTGACATCACTTTGGCCACTTAGAATTATAACAACTTTATCAGCATAAACTGACAAGTGAAAAGCCTGATTGCACTTTGGAATGACTACACTGTTTATCTCTGGTCCTAATCTTATTAAAAGGAGCTCAATTGCCAGAATATAAAGCATAGCAGACAGAGCACATCCTTGTCTAATACCTTGTTTAACATTAAAAGGAGCATGCAAGTTACCATTTATCTTCAGTATACCACTGTGTCACTATACAGGAATCTTAATTTGTTAATAAAACCTTGGCTGATGTCAAAATATTTTTAACATCCAATAGTTAATTGTGTTCAACTAATAAAAGAAATATAGACTAATCTTCCAGACACACAGTAGGTCTGGTCAGGTTGGATAACTTAATTCAAAACTTTGCTTAGTCCATTGGCCAGTGCTTTCGAGAGCATCTATACTTACTACATCAAAATTGACACAGGTCTTGCAGACGTAGTGTTGTTTAAATCACCTTTTATTGGTAGGTGTCCCCTGGCTAAACAGTCTCTCAGAACTGCCGGAAGATCTTCACCTAGCTAAGGCTAGCAAGTCTTTACCACATTCCATGCCTTGAAGGCCTTGGTGTAACCTCAACGAAGTCTGAACTGACTTCTGCAGTGGCCTGAGATTGATTAGCAAGAAGAGCATAACCTTACATTCTGGCCAGATCAGACAAGAGTTCCCCTTATTCTGACCTTAAAGATGAGTTAGTCTCTTTTTACTGTTATTTTATTTCAAACTGAAAAAGAAGGTTAAAGGGGAATCCATTAATTCCATGCTTTGAAAGCAGGACCTGACCAGGGCTCCCTGTGCATTTGTGTCTAACATGTGTCTGCCAATAAGCTTTTCTTAGTCATGCTTATTTGAAAGTTGTGCTTGTTCTTGTAAGTCTAATATTTCCCTTTCTAAGGATTCCATGAATCAAGCTAAGTCCTTTGTGACATTGAGAGTATACTGCTGACAAATTCGTCTGAACCTTTGCAAAATCCTCCCAGTGTAGTATTAATACTGTTTTTTAATCAATGTCATGCTAATAACTCGACTCAACTTCTTTAGGTTTTTTCCAACTGTAAGTCACATATTAATGAATAAGATTTGCTATGACCAATTTGTCTAGATGTTATTTTTGCAATCCCAAGCGGTGACTGTTCCATGGACCACGGTTTAAATATCAGTTGTACCAGATACGACTGGAATGTTAACCTCGACAATGCACCTGTAGACAATGGGCTGTCTACACATGGTGAACAAACAGTGACCGTACAGCCCATTCTCTCCAGTAACTCGAAACTCTTTTATACAAACACACCTGAGCTGTACGGTGAGACTGCAAGATAATTTATTACCAAACACAGAGCTTTAAAAATGATGATGTGCTTCCTTTTCCAGGACCAGTATTCAAGTCATAATGATTTTAAAAAGACTGTTTGACATCATCTTTAGTGGTAGCTCAAGTTAATTAACTTGTTACCTCATTAATGTCGCCTCTTCCTGTTCATTCTCTTTCCAGACAGTGGGATCATGTCCTCTTCACATAGCCGGGACATCTCTGACTACCATGTCAGTGGTAAGAGAAAAGAAATTTAATAGGTATCTATCTTCTTACTGATATGTTGTGTTTCTAATTCTGATATGTTGTATTTCTGTGTGTGTGAGACAGTAATCCAAAATCCTCCTTCATGGGAGTTTGGTGTGTACCTGTTGGGGTTCCTGGTTTTGCTTGGCATAGTCGGAGTAAATCTGTGGAAACTATGGAGGTCTGGCTCTTTCCCTGCTCCCTCACCATACCCCAACTTCAATTACCGCTACCTCCAGGAGAAATATGGCACCTCTTACTCTGAAGTCAGGCAGAAGGTAATAACCTTCATTCGTTTGATGTGTGCTATGATTCTGCCTGTAAAAACCTGCCATGGACCTTCCTTGTTTGGTAATATATGCTTTCCTTCATAGTGCGTTGCAGCTTCTAACCACCGAAGAGCCTCATCTGCAAGCCGTAAGCCCAGCCTGCAGCTGGCTGACACTCCTGACAGTTTTCGTGAACTCGGCCCTCTGGAGCTCATGAGCCGGGATCTGGAGATGAAACGCTCTGCTTCGGTCGACTCTCTGTGCTCCATCTCGTCCATTGCCCAGACCTTCGGCCATGATGTCACCGTGGGCCAGCTGGAGGTGACACTGGAGCTTGAAGCACGATCGTCATTATTACATGTCACCCTGCATCAGGCCAAGGATCTCATGGAAAAGGAAGAGGAGAATTTTCCTGGCTGTTACGTCACTGTCACACTTTTACCTGACGAGATCAATGTTGGCGTCACACGGGTAAGGAAAGAGCACTCGCAGGTTATTTCCCGATTTGGGGGGTTGGATCTGAAACTAAAACTGCACTAATTCGCTCATCCTTAAACAGTATTGCATTCATTCCTCTTCCCAGAGCCTCTGTATTATCACATATGCCTCACTGTGATCCCAGAGGCAAACTTTTTCCTCCCACTGTGAAAAAAATGAGTATAAATGTAATCAACTTGTGACACAGCCAGCAAACAACCACTGGAAACTCGAAGATGCTCTGATCATCAGTCACTTTTGTGACTGCATAGCATCTAAACAACATCAGTAGAACTGTATTAGTAGAACTGTATTAGAGCTGAGGCTTATGATGGAGCCTAAATGACCTTATTGAGCCAGCAATGTCATAGAGAGAAAGAAGGAGAGAGAGTGTTGACATCAGCACAGCTTCTCTTGTGAAAGTCTTCTTACATAAATATGGATGAGAATGTGTCATGGGGTGTTGGACATTTTTTGAACTGATCGGTTTTTGTAATTTGTTACTTTCAAAATTTCTAGAGCTTATTTTATTGAAGTAATTAGGAAATGAGCTTCAAGGCTATAACTTTTGACTCAAGTGCTCAGTAGTGCCATGTCTCAGTTTGAATATGTGAATGCAAATGTAAAAAAAAGTAATGATTTGTCATCTCAAATGAATTGTCTTCTTTCTTACAGCATGGCCTTATCTTCAAGTTCAGCATTATGGAAGCCTTTGTGCTCAACCCCTACGCTTCCATTCTCAGATCTTTAATTAAATTTCAAGTGCCATGTCTGCTGAGCAGATAGTTAGAGTTACAGACACTTATTGGCGATGTGGAAAAAGGTCTCTGACTTCAGCCTTTCTCAGCATCTGTGTTGATCTAAATAGCTGAGGGCAGCGCTGATGCCTTTCCCGATGCTGACACAAAATGCATTCTGTTTATCTTGTCTTTAGTCGTACTAAATTCTTAGACCCTGGAAACTCATTGTGCCAAGGTGTGTCTATTCACCCTTTGTTACATGACCTCATTCCTCCCTATGGATTTTGGCACAATATAGTTACAACAGTGCAACAAAAGTATGATACCATCCTGGACCTCTTCCTCAAATACAAAACAATGCATCTTAGCAAGTAGAAATGCCTTAAATATAGTGACTTTTTTGTAGGTTTTCCTATCATGAGAAATTTACCACAGAGATAACGATCTTGATTGCAAAATTTGGTTTATTTTACTCTTGTAACTCGTGTACATTCAACTAATTTCAAGATGCTGTTACTTACTTGCTGTATATATTATTTTATTTTTTATTTTTTTGCAATGTAATTAACACAGATCCATTTCAAAGAAAAATGCATGATCTCAAAACATGATCTCTGAGAAAAAAAATTTTTTTTCTTTGCAATTTAAAATATATTTCTATACAAGCTTGGAATCATTTTATTCTAATAGAGGATTTTTTTAAAACTTGTTTTTTTCTAGAAAGGATCAAAACTGTTTAATGAAAATTAGTCTAGCCTAGGAATTGGCTTATTAATCTTATATTGGGTTTATTGTAACCTTATGCTTACCTACATAAAATTTACTTGTTGAAGTAAAAATTTCATGAGGTTGTGTTCCTGTTTTTCTTCACGAGAAGAATGTTCTCTCGTTATTTATGTAGGAACTTGTGTATATTGATTGCATCTAAACTCTGTGATCTGTCTCTTTTAGATCCAGAGCAATGCCTTCACCGTGTTGTTTGATGAGCGTCTCTCTATTCCAATTGAAGCAGCAGCTGTGGATGAGTACAGCCTACGTTTCTCAGCCTTTGGAGTGGACTTGGATGAAAGGAACATCAGTGCGGGACAAGCTGAACTCAAACTGTCTGATCTAGACTTGTCCATACGGCCTTTCAATGCTTGGCTCTACCTCCAGGACATCAATAAGGTGTTGACCAACAAACACTCATCAACATACTGCATCACTCAATACCAATATTTTACATCTTATACAGGCTGTATAAGTAGAAGGAGAAGTAGTCATTTAAATTGAGATTCAGGTAGCGGAGTGACCACACAGACTAGCCTCAGGTCATCTGTAGATAGTCTTTAAAACTCAAGACTCTGTCTAAAATTGTATGTTGTAGGAGGATTTAAGGAAATCAGTCCTGAAGATGATTTTGTGTTGCATATTTAAGGCTTAAATAGATCCTGAAAGCATCTCTAACAGGTCTTTTGTCATGAAGATGTCCTGCAGTCCTACCTGTGCCCACTGGTGGACTTCAAGTCCACAGTTCAAGAATTCACCACAATTCACTCCATAGTTAATTTAAAACATTTTAATGGTTCTTCAGTATGTTTATACAAACCAAAAATGTGATAAAAATACATTCCATCCATTTTGTACTTTTATAAATTATTGTCTGGGCCAATGTAATAAGCTAATTACATTTTCCCCCTAATGTGCTCTCATACAAGTGAATCCCTGGCCTTGCTTGTTGTGCAGTTCTGCTGTTCCCTGGCGGTGCATGTCTCATCAGTAGCTCATTGAAATAGACATTGAAACAGTGTGTTCACAGGATGAGTGAAACAGATGGAGTTTGTAGTATAAAAATGCTTTATCTGTGGGGTATGTTGCGCTGGAGCATCAACAGACACACTTTGGGAGATCTTTGAATACCTGTGTTGACTTGCTAAAGAAATAGTAAAATATGTGATCTTTAAGCATTCAATTTAAAAACAGCAAATCCAGAATCAGTTTGATAATGATTTAGCCTACTAAAAATTGTACAAACAAATGCTGAAGATATTCCAACTAATTCCAAAGGTGAATTTATACCATTCTATATAATAGTGTGGCGATATGTGAATTTCCACACAAAAGAATAGCAATATGTAACTGAAACGAAATGATTTATGAAATAATTATTATTTCTTATATCATGGATGATGTAGCAAGCTTACTCCTGATACTAGATAACTGGAACACATTTGGGAAATTGAGTAAATATTATTTCTCCTCTTTAATTTATTTCATTAAGTGCTTTCTTACTTTATATATGCATGAACAGTTCATAATGGGCCCTAGATGATCTTTAGGGGGTCACGTTTTTGAATATCCATTTAGACAACCACAATGAACAGAGATACACTGCCTGTGCATGTAAAAAAAAAAAAAAGGAATTTTTAAAAACTGGTTAAAAAAAGGTTAAAAACTGTAGTTTCTGTGATGATTGTCAGTCATCCAGGTAATGGATATCCCAAAGGTGCTGTTTCTGTGGCAACTGGACTTGCTTTAAAAGTTTTGGAAGAAATTTCTCCTCTCATGAAAAAGGCTTCATCAATTCTAACTACTAGCGTATGGCAGTTATATAAACCCTCTGGAGTTGTTAAGTTCTTGAGACCTTAATGATGAAATGATGTTCATCACACATCAGGCTACACTGTAGGGTACACCGTAAGGTACAGTTAATGGTATAGACTTTAAGCAAAAACATAAACCAGGCTTTAGGCCACATCCTCTGCTGAGGGAGGGTTGTTTCAATTTGATATAGGTGGCCTCTTTTACCTCTTTTTTCAAACACCGCTGCCTTAAAAGAGTGACCTTTGTCATTCCGAAGTAGATGATATATAGATGCTGAGTCTTGTTCTGATGAGCTGACTCTTCTGTCTTGTGCCACTGAAGTGAAGTGGTTGTTTTGATTTTGACCCAGGTGTCATCCGCAGACCTGAACCAGTGACTCCTGTGACGGAGCTCAGGGCAGTTCTTCCATGATGTCGATATTGACCACAATAGGGGACACTGGTGAACCCATAGCACAACAGTGTTTTTGTCTGTAAAAACACTTATTGAATTTGAAAGGCAGAGGTCAAGTATGGCACATATGTACTGTAGTATGGAATAGGATTCTTTTGGATAATGTACTGTTATGTAATATCTGTCTCCTCATGGCAATGACTGTCCCAGCTGTAGAAAGGCATGTAAAGAGAGGAGGATAGCATTTTGGCTAGATGTTTGGCAATGTCATAAGTGACCGAGTTGATGCTACTACAATGTGTCTGAGTGTAGCCTGTGAATTTTGTACTACTTGATTATAGTACAGAGCACATTTCATCACTTTCTACTTCTTCTGTTGTAGGCAGTCTGAGACTTTTTTCCTGTAGCTGGTGGAACATCTCATCTCAAAGCTTAGTAGGTAACAGTGATATTGAGTAGCTGGTCACCTTGCCATTGTAGTCCTCTGTGTTCAGGTCATCTTTGCATCTCCCTGGTGATATTCTGTTCTCATTTTAGGGATGCCATGCCTTCCTTTCTTGGATGGTGAGATTGGAAGGGGCTGTTCTAGCACTAGCTAGGGCAGATAATAGCTTCATCCTGAGATTTTGTTTTCCATGATAACTGTGTGGCTATTATGAGGTCCACCACTGGTACCTGTTTTGGTGTTACAGTATGGCAAAGTTCACTCCTTTGGCTCAGATGTTCGTTTCAGGTTGGGTTTGTGTTGTCCCTCTTTTTTCTCATGACAGTCATGACAGTAATGTTGGAATTTGTAGTTCTGTCATTTCTTGTCCTTGGAGTATTATTTGTACTTTCCCAACGAAACTGTAGTTAAGAACTGTCAGCCAACAACTTCATGGAGGAAATGTGGTCAAAAATTTGGTATGACCATGACCCAAGATCACTTAAACTCTTGGGGAAGTCGTGTCGTCTAAATAAAATGTCAGTGGAAACCATGGCTATCACAATAAGAGCATTTCCACAGGCACAATGTGACGAGAACCCACACTAAACAGATATGTGGCCATAAGAAAACCACTTGTTAGTGAGACTGAAATTTTAAAATAGGTTTCAGTTTGCTTAAATATTGGACTTTGGAACAGTGGAAAATAGCCAGGCAGTGTATATGGTAAACCTCTAAGAGAGACAAGAAAATTATTTTATTGGCCATACAAATATCATCACAAATATTATTGTTCATAAAAATATGTCATACATTTTTTAAGACTGTTTCCTTAGTGTATGCCCTGACATTAGTTAAAATATAAACTTAGTTAAAGTTATGACTCACTGAGTTTTGCATCATATATTTATATATAATAAACTTGCACATAATAAAAATGATGTAAAGCATGCAGTATTTCTGCTTATGTTAAATCACAAGGTGCCTGATGCATGTCCGTTTGTAATTTAAGACTTTTAACAGGGTCATATTAAGCATTAATGGAGACATACGATATCTTTCAAGCTTTGTGTCTTTCCCTCTTTCATGAGAGTAAAAACTACAGAGTTGACACGGCACACATCTGACTTGTACACCACAGCAGTGCTGCTTTCTGCATGAAAGTCTCTCCAGATCCTGGTCTGGATATAGAAGATAACAAATACCTGATTAATGATTTTGTACATGAAGCTCAAATGCTTGGCCACGCCCATTTATGGTATTTTGAGTTGTGTATTAATTGTGTATTGGTTCTACAGGCTGTGGATGCTGTTGGAGAGGTTCTGCTTTCGCTCAGTTATCTACCTACGGCAGAGCGCCTAACGGTGGTGGTGGCTAAAGCAAAGAACCTGGTCTGGACTAACGGCAAAACCACTGCAGGTCAGCACGTTTTTTATTCTTATTATCCTCACTGCACTCAATCCAGTCCTGCTTTTTTAACCGAATACCTATGGGAACAGATCCATTTGTGAAGGTGTACCTCCTACAAGATGGAAGAAAGATCAGTAAGAAGAAAACCTCCATTAAGAGGGATGATACAAACCCTATCTTCAACGAGGCTATGATCTTCTCCGTGCCTGCTGTTGTGCTTCAGGTAATTTGTCTGTCTATAAGCAGCTCAGGCCTCAGTTTGAGGAGAGATAAATATTATTCCTTCTACTAAACAGGCCACATTTCCATGTTCTTCAGATGGATGTTATTACTGTATGTCATATTAATATTAAGATTTATACTCCATGTAGTCCTGGATTTATCAGATCGTCTTGGACCCCCTGATGCAGGCAGTTTTTCTATGATTCTATTAGTAGTTTAGAACTGAAAATCCCAAGAACAGTTTTTTACCCAACTCTCCAAAAAATAAAGTGGACTCTATATTAAATTTAACACATTTCCTGTTAAATTACCCTTTCAACCTCATAGCACATAGATATATGGTTAAACCATGGATTGTGTAAGCATAATTCATTCCGGAAGCGTGCTTGAATATCAAAGCACTCGTATATTAAAGCGAATTTCCCCGATAAGAAATAATACAAACTTTGATGATTCGTTCCACAATCCAAAAATATTCATATAAAGTAAAAATAAAACAAATTAATCTGCACTTTACCTTCAAAAAGAATAGAGTGCAGTAAGATGAGGTAGGAGAGGAGGACTTTCTCACACACACACACACACACACACACACACGCATGCGCACACACAAACACTAACAGAAACACTGCTCTGTCGACAAACATCTTTAACCTCTTTAATGACACTTGCTTTTGCTTCCTTTTGAGGATTTCGCAGAAATGTGATGTTGCATTGTTGTTAAACAGATTAATCTCCTGCACTGCTATAATCTTTTTAACTTCTTTCTTCATGAGGGCCATTGTTGCAGTACAGTTACTAAAGAACAGTCACTACACTTGGACACAAAAAAAAAAAAAAAAAACCTTTACACGCACACAAGTGGTCACAATGTTATAGTAAACAATACACGCGCGCACAGATGTTGACTATACGAGTGATGCAGGCCCACTGAAACTGAGCTTCGGAGACGATTACACACAATTCTGCAGCGGGAGAGATAAAAGAACCGTTGGCTCAGTTGTGATCACGTGACACTCATCAGACAAAGCGCATGCTAACTACTCGTATGTCAAGACCTTGCTCGTCAGGGACAAACAGATATTTATAGTCTATACTTAAGGATGGGTTCCCTGTTATGTCTGGGTTCTCTCAGGGTTTCAGCCTACTGTCAGAGTTGGGGTGTAGTGTCAGTTCAGCGGACTGTGTTTCAAGTTGGAGAAAAATGGACACAAACATTACAGTCCACATAATTTCTGTACAAAGACAAAAAATACACCTATTATTAAATCTGCCAAGATATATACAGTATGATGCTAGATACTAACTATCTGGCTTGTGCCTGCATTCTAGGACCTCTCTCTAAGAGTCACGGTGGCTGAAAACACTGAAGACGGGCGTGGTGAGAACGTAGGTCACGTTATCATCGGGCCAGAAGCAAGTGGCATGGGCATCACTCACTGGAACCAAATGCTGGCGACTCTGCGCAAACCTGTCTCCATGTGGCACCCGCTGCGGAGGACCTAATCTGATTTCTGCCCTCCTGTTCCCGCCTGCATGGTGCCTACTGTCTCTGTGACCCAAACCATAAAGACTTCTAGATGAAAAAAGGTCAAGAGGTCGTTGTTATTCAGGAAAACCGTTCTATTTTAAAGCAGTTGCACAGCCAGGGTCTTGTAAAAGAAAAGACTGAAACCCTGCCTGTCTCTGCTTTAATTCCCAGGTCCTTTTATCCAGGTTAAATCTATCTTCATTTGTAGCAGTTATAACAGGATGGCTGACCTGAAAGAGCGCCAGTCTACACACTGCGTTGTTGTCATTTGTTCAGTTGTGTTAGGAATTAGTGCAGCTGCATTCTCATTACCTACAAATTATTATTATTATTATTATTATTATTATAATATTAGGTGTTCTGTGTGTTTTCTATGTTTATGCTCAGTTAAAAGCAATAGATCAAACCTGTATGAGACATTTAACCATTTCTAAGTTAGAGCTCAGTAGTTCAAAGAAAGTAAAAACTTTTTTTTTTAAAATGCAGTCATATTCCCATCTATCGACAGCTAAAGAAGTAGACATGCTGTTAAAGCTTTGTGTCGTATTATGATGGAATGTGAATGCATTAAAACATGAATTGTATTTAATATTAGTTTTTTTCATTTTCCATGTTCCTTCCTATGTTTGCCAGCACTTTGGAAATTTATTCCAAGCATTGTTTATGAGTTGTTGGAAATTCCTTTTAACTTTCCGTATTTTTTTCATTCTGTTTTTAGATATTTGTAAAAAGAATGTCATGCCTCCAACTGACTACCATGAGGAGTTTGGCAATAAAATTCCTTTCATTCAGCAGAAAAGCCAGTTAACATTCACATCCAGATAAAGGCAGAACACTAAAACTTTTCTTATTATCAAATTCTGTGACTTATTTCTCGTTGTGTGCAGGAGAGTCTCTGTTCAAATATTGTATTAACTAACCAGGTTCAAGTTTTCTCAATGTAGCCTAAGTGACTAACGTAAGTGCAACTATCTCAGTGCAGCGTTCGAGGTTTCATGACTAACTCACATTGTTTCATCCTGTGCCAAATCAACCACTAGAGAAGCAATATTTTATTTAGGCTTGAGTCTATATATTATGTTTGTGATTAATGATATTTAAAGAAAAAAACATTTTGCAGTGCATGAAACTGTAATAAATATTGTATATTGATGTTCAAATATACAATTCTTAAAATAAAGTAATGGCTCAGATTGTTTTCATGTATTAAAAATAGCAGTGGAGCTCAGAAACCTAGTGACCATTTGTTTTGAGACTACATGGGATGTTATTGTGAATTCGTCCTTGCAGCCGACTTATTATTCTGATAAATGTTTGAAAAACTCTGTTAAGCTTTTAAAATTATTATTAACTATATCGATCTTTCATAATTATTAAAAATTGATTTCCAATATTGTACCCATACAATTGTTTACATTTTCCACAGGATGTCTATCTAAACCCACAATGTATTTCCTCATATTTTAGTTTCATTCCTCATATTGTGTTTTTTTAATGGTACGATGACATAGTGGTTAGCACTTTTGGTTGGTGGTTAGCAGACCTCAAGAATCAATGGTTAAGTTCCCACCTCAGGTTTGTATGTGTGGAGTTTGAATGCTCTCCATTGGTAAAAATCATATATTGTTCCCTGTATTTTAAATCTACACCTCCTGTTTATATGTATCAACATCCTAGAAGGGATTCAAAAGTGAAATCAAGATATCTCTGAGGACCACTAGTGGCCGGCTGCAGTACAATTCTAGCTCCTTCCAATACTGTACTTTGAACCTAGGGGGGAAAAAAAACCTTAAATTTTCAACTCCATAGCAAATTGTAATTTACACACACATACATACGCTCATTCACATACTGCGGGCAATTTGGAAACAACAATTAGCCTAATCTCTCACACCAAGCACACGTACACAGACCCTGGAGGTGCAGTGCGAACCACTCTGCCGCCATTTGTAATAGTTTGGTAAGTTTATTTATTCACTCCTCTTTAAAGAAACTGCACTGATAGAATATAAAAGAGCATTCAGATTTGTGACTTACTGCAGGTGACAATGCTAAATGAAAATTAAGAAGAGCAGTGTTTTTTAACCTTTCATTAACTACTTATACAGTACCTGGCAAAAAAAAAAGGCTTACACATACAGATTTAATTTAGCTTTGATTACAACAGTGTGGTGGTCAGTTCATGTGTGAAAATGACATAGTTGTGATAACTTGGTCATTCAGTACCTTCAGGTCATCAGCTGACTTCATTTTTCTGCCACATAACGTTGCTGTGCCTAGACCTGACCAACTGAAGCAACATCAGATCATAACACTGCCTCCTGAGGTTTGTAGAGTGAGCACTATAGGCATGATGGGTGCATTGCTTCATGCCTTGATGCACCAATCGCTCTGGAATAGGGTTAATCTCAATTTATCAGACCACCTGACCCTTTTTACTTTTTTACTCCAAAGCCCACTCTTTATGCTCCCTAGCAAACTGAAGCCTTTTCCTAATTAGTCTCACCAACCGGTTTTCTTATGGTCACACTGCTGTATAGTCCCAATCCTGTGAGTTCTCATCACATATGGTGCATATGGAAATGCTCTTACTTTCACTTTTAAACATAGTTATGGTTTTCACTTTTTTTCTTTACCATGCAACTTTACCTAGTGTTTGTGATCTCCATTCAATAATTTTTCTGCCCACATTTCAATATACAGGCAGTATATTAACAGTACATTGATACAGTATAATTCCAATGATGGATATTGTCAGGTAGCTGGTAGCTCGGTCAGTCATGACTCAAACCCCTAATCTAATCAAAGCTAAAAATCTAAAGGTATACTTATATACAAAAAAAATTAATCAATGTACTTAAAAAACATACCCAGTACTGAGATGAATAAGTTACGTGTCCATCATTATCTCCAGTGAAAGCGAATTGTAATGCAGTAGCATAAAGTGACATTATAATGCAGTAGCATTGTGGACAACTGATTCTTTTTTCCCTTTATGTAGCACATGGAATTTGAATAAAACAACACAGGGAATACAGATATAGACGTGGAATTTCCCACCCGTGGAACAGGGGTGGGAAAATGCCACGTAAATGACTGCAATAAATTATTATAATGACAATGAAGAAAAAGAGAAAGAAAGCCAACAGGATGAACCTATTTAAATATCAAATTTAAAGACAGTTATAAAATATTAAGTAGCGTCTTTATGGCCTTCGGACTGGTTACTTAACAGTTTACGCATGCGCAGTGCTGATCTTTGTAACCGCCCCATTTTTACCCATTTTTGCGTCTTACAGAACAGTGGATGTGGATCAACTGATGGCATTTCTGAAATACTGTCTCTTAACACAATCAAAATAAGGAAAAAAACGTATCCTGAATGCATATGAAAAGTGCTAGTTATTTATTTTTGCTGTAATGGGCCGAGCCTTTTGGTCATGACAGCAGCATGTCACTCTGTATTGACCAATCAGGGAACGGATTGAATCGGGGGCGGGGCTTAATAAACTACAGGAACAAAAACAGTGCCTGTTAGTCTGCAGCTACAAAAGCTTTAGCAGCCATTCTACTGCGAATCGGCGTTGCTTGGAATTATAAGAAAGATGGCGGAAAACAGAGAAAAGGCTACGGACCAGATGAAGCTATGGAAAGAGAGTAGAGGAGTTCAGGTTTGTCTTTTCAATTTAAAGTTAACATGAGCAACATGCTAGCTGCGCAACGAATTAATAATGAGGGTAAAGGTCACACGGTTACTGTCTGTTACAAAGGGTTGGTTTCGTCTACTGTCATGCTTTTATTCTTTTCATGACAACTTAGAACTGAAGCTGAGCAGTCATGCATTGTGCACATAACGACTAGAAGGCAGCAAGAGTGCATCAGTGGGCCAAGCACGCGGTGTTTAGCCATTATATATGAGCGTGTTAAATATTAAATGTTGTGATTAATATTTTTACAAATCGCACGAATCTCGTAAAAGGGAGGTAATGGGTTTTCAAAGTGCGCACGAGCCTTTCAATAAGGACGAGTCTGAAGTCCTAACGCCTGTTTTTCTGCGGACTCGCCTGTTTAAACCCGTTAACGCGGTTGGTCGCCTTAATCAAACAGCCAGCCAATCAGAGAGCAGCTTTCCAGTTCACGCTCGGCCGCAGTGCTCGTGCGCTGGATGTTAAACTGTGCAGTTACGCAATCATGACCTGTCAGGGAATAAAGTCCAAAACTTTACCAAAGTTTGGTTAATTAATTAAAAACACAAGTACTTTATAGTCTCTATCAAAAACATGACGTGATTTAAAACCCTGATAAAGATGGGTGTATTTACCCTAAAACAATCACAATAAATGTATAATCATTTTAACGACTTAATTATGGTGATGATTATTATTGTTCACTAATAATATTATTATTCATATTATGAGTATTGGGAGTACTTCTGTTTTGTACACTGCTGAAGCTCATGAACTTTTTACTTTGATGTTAATGTGCATTATTATTGTTGTTAATAATAATAATAATAATAATAATAAAGTATTAATCATTTAATTCGTTAAAACTATTTGTATGACATGGCAAATCCTCCACAAATAATTGTGTTAAAAAGTTTATTTTATATACAAGTTTTTCACTGATATTTCTGAAAGGTTTCCGTAGGTTTACTTAGTGACGTGACTAGGGCTTATTCTGATAATGACCAGGTTTTAAAAAAATAGACAAGCAGAGAGACATGAAGCTGCACAAAGTTCACATAGCAGTTGGAAAGATTTTTTTACACACTTGGCATGAATAATAATAATTAGTCTTTGCCAATACTTCCGTATTTTTCAATCATTCAGCTGATCATTAAGGAGACACAGCACAGGGGTGATGTGGGAGCACTCAGGGCATTGCTGTCTTGTCTTGACAGACATTTAAACCTGTTCATAGACTCTACTGATTCTGTTTCCTTACATTTTCCTCACCTCACCTTTGCATCCATTCCTGTCTCAGCGACCCGACGTGTTGACCACAGGAGCAGGTGTTCCTGTAGGCGATAAGCTGAACATTCAGACGGCCGGACCCCGAGGACCACTGCTGGTGCAGGATGTCGTTTTCACAGATGAGATGGCCCATTTTGACCGGGAGCGCATACCTGAAAGGGTAGTGCATGCCAAAGGAGCAGGTGCGTGCTTAGAAACACTCAAATGCAAATATCGATTGTTGGGGTGTATGTGCATTTAAATATTTACCATCTGTGGGGTTGTAGTTTCACTGTATTTTATCAAGACACAAGTTTTTCAGAACAGTAGAAGAATTGGGAAAATTTGATATGTGAAGGCACAAATTTATTGGAAGTTTATTTAAAAGTATTATATAAAATTATTCAAAATTCAATTCAATTTCAATTCAATTTTATTTGTATAGTGCTTTTAACAAATGTCATTGTCGCAAAGCAGCTTTACACAATCAAAAGAATTATTTAAGTTTGTATGGAATGTGAATGTGTATGAATTA
>JAQMYG010000012.1:26368634-26378807 GCA_030014215.1 Clariallabes teugelsi
TCAGCTTTAACAGTTGATATGGAGTCCAGGTAGTTATTGGAGGCTCAGGTAGACGTAGGAAATTCCGGTCCTGAACTATCGAGCAACTGCAGCCAAGTCAAGACCTCAGAAAAATGGCAACTAATAGAAAAGTATCTAACCTTGCATCCGCAAAATGAAGTAGAAATTGCTTTTCCTGTCACAAGATTGCTTGTATGGTAATAAGTAGAGATTAACCCTGAGTTACTGAAATAAAAGTCTCAAGGCTACACTACAGCCCTGAAGAACTTTCATAAGGAATAGCTCAATTTTTTTTTTTTAAATAAACAAGAGATTGCGAGTAAACAGTGGCTGATGAGAGAAACATTGACCTTCTGTAGTCACAGTTCATTTGCTGATTAAAGCAGTTTTTTCTTCTCTTTGCAGGTGCATTTGGCTATTTTGAGGTGACTCATGACATCACGCGCTACTGCAAGGCCAAGGTGTTTGAGCATGTGGGCAAGACAACTCCGATTGCTGTGAGATTCTCTACTGTGGGTGAGTGTGTGCACGTCTTATCTCCTCTCCACTTACCCCACATACTTAAAGGTGTCCAGTAGAGGGCAGCAAATGATATTAAACAGTCATTTGCTCTCAGGTGAGCAGGAGTGTAGTGGATGCAGTGACATTTATAAACTGTAACTAATTCTGAATTAGTGAAGTTGACCACATAATAAACAGCGTTTATTATTATTATTATTATTATTATTATTTCCTCAACAGAAAGAAAAAAATAGTTTAAGAATTGCCTAAATTTCATGCATTAAAATATATACTACACTATATATCTTTCTCTCCCCTTTTTGTTTAAACAACATCTGTGCTTGTAGCTGGTGAGTCTGGTTCAGCTGATACAGTTCGGGATCCTCGAGGTTTTGCATTGAAATTCTACACCGAAGAAGGCAACTGGGACCTAACGGGCAATAACACACCCATCTTCTTCATCAGGGATGCACTTCTGGTGAGAGACAGACATTTACATTTACGCATTTTGCAGACGCATTTATCAAGAGCGACTTACATTTTTATCTCATTATACATCTGAGCAGTTGAGGGTTAAGGGCCTTGCTCAAGGGCCCAACAGTGGCTTTGGTGGTCATGGGGTTTGAACCTGGGACCTTTTGAACCGTAGTCCAATGCCTTAACCACTGAGCTCCCACTGACCCCTGAATCCTGATTTTTTTAAATTTATTTGTTTGGTTGGGGGGGGGGTAGATTTTTAAAATTATTATTATTATTCTTTTACATTTTTGTTTATGCTCACTGTGTTATGTGTTTGTGCTTTGCCTAGTTCCCATCCTTTATCCACACTCAGAAGCGGAATCCTCAGACTCACCTGAAGGACCCCGACATGGTGTGGGACTTCTGGAGTCTGCGTCCAGAGTCTCTGCATCAGGTTTGTGAGACTGTTGTATAGTTAAGTTCATAGCAGCACATTAAGTGTTCCCTGCTTCAGCCGTGACATCATGCTGTAATCAGTATACCTGCTTATACGCTACGTGTTCCTCAATCTTTTTTCTGTTCCTTTTCATCTCTCTTGCAGGTGTCGTTCCTCTTCAGCGATCGTGGGTTGCCTAATGGATTCCGCCATATGAATGGCTACGGATCCCACACCTTCAAACTGCTCAACTCTGACGGCAACCCTGTCTACTGCAAGTTCCACTACAAGGTGTGTACTTGCTTTTGCACTTGTATGTCCATGTCCTTGTTTGTATGTGTGTGTGAGACATTGTCTCTTCCTGTCAGACTGATCAAGGCATCAAGAATTTGCCTGTAGAGGAGGCAGACCGTTTAGCCTCCAGTGATCCTGACTACGCCCTGCGTGACCTGTACAACGCCATTGCCACTGGCAACTTCCCCTCCTGGACCTTCTACATTCAGGTCATGACTTTTGAGCAGGCGGAGAAGTACCCCTGGAACCCATTTGATCTGACCAAGGTGCCCTAACCTCCCTCAGTAACCATAATTAAGACAGATTGCTATTACTAGTATATTAATAACTATTGCTTGTTTGAAGGGCTTTTCTTGTACTCATTTTTTGTCTCTCAGGTTTGGTCCCATAAAGACTACCCCCTGATTCCAGTTGGACGCTTTGTGTTGAATAAAAACCCTGCAAACTATTTCGCTGAGGTGGAACAACTGGCATTTGATCCCAGTAACATGCCACCAGGTATCGAGCCAAGTCCTGACAAGATGCTGCAGGTACAGTCTCACACACTCAGTCTCTCTTCTATTTTTTTTTAGGTGATACTATATATCTCGTTGTTGTAGAGGGTGTAAAAGCTGTTATAGTTTATAGTTATGTAAATTCAGTCATTAGTTAAACAGGTTTAAAACAAGTTTGTTGGTAAAGATTTATGTTGTTATGCCATATACAATACAAGGTGTTCATGTCAAACCGGGACTGAAGGCATAAACCCGATTTACATTTACAAGCCTTCAAGCACGGTAAGGTGATGCAACTCTTGGCCTTTTTAAAGAAGGCCGTACTCCTCTGTGTGATGATATTGCCTGAAGCCCACTACAGTCATTCTTTTAAACATTCAGTGAGTATTTGCAGCTCCAAGCATGTTTGGTCTGTTGGAGAAGTTCCTGGGAACATTTCAGACGTGAAGCAGTCCGATCATGGCTTCAGCTTGCTGAGAAAACTTTAAGCACTATTGAAATGCTGGGAAGTGCATTAGTGTAGCAGGGGGTTATTTAGAGAATTTAGGGAGTTTTTACTCTGTGTTCTGTTATAATGCGCGATCAGAAATCCCGTTTTGACATCAACGCCCCTCGTAGAGGCAGACTATGCTTTTGTGTGTGTGTATTATTGGACCCAAGAACAACAAATTGTTAGCGTTTGTCTTTACTTTCAGCATCAAATCTTGGTTTCAAACATAGTCATCTTGTATTTATGGTTTTTAAACCCCTCTATATTACGGTAGATAGGAGCCTGGTCTTGTATTACTCCTGGAAAAAGGTTGTATGTATTGCCAAATTAATTACAAAGTCAGACACTTTTACAAATATAATCAGACCTGTTATGGAACACCACAGTTTGCATGTCTGGAAGTTTCATTTTGACATGTAGTGATAACCGCAGCTAAAGTGCCATTGCTTTGTGGAAAGAACAAGAGCAGGCATGCTATTCAGTGGTTGTGCACAAGTTTATGGTAAACCACATGTTTCATAGTGAATAAAGGGTTTATAAGCCAAGCACGTAGACTTTGATTCTAAGGTACAGTAAAAGAATCTGAACTGTGGAAAGCTGCACAGACACACACTGATGATGGCTGAGACCAGATCTACCATATTCATCACTTCTTTTACATGCTGCTAAGATGAACTTGTACACTAGTTATGATTGGCAATATTGTGATGGTTATAATGCATGAAGTTATTTAAGATCATATGAATTTATCTGAAATCCGTTCTAAAATGCCCCATGTAAATGTAATAGCCCAATATATTGTGCTGTGTGGCACTGAGGGGGAAAAACCTGAGATGCCTGTACTGTCTGTTTTTCTCTGCATGGTTTTGTTTTATTATTTAATTTTTGAATATACAGAGTAGTTTTCGCATAGTTGTTAACTGTGACATGACACATGAAGAAAAAAATCATTTCAAATTCTTCCCCCAAACCCCACAAGTTAAAATCAACCCAAAATGTGATCAGTGGAGTACATTAGAAAGTAAGTTAGTAACCTTATAAAGTTAGTAAAGATTGAGAATCTCATTTTTTTTTTAAAAACATAAAGAGCCTGAATATTTCACAAAGATGAAAAAAACTTATGTTTTGTTTTTTGTCATTGTTTTTTGCTTTTTA
Source organism: Clariallabes teugelsi (assembly GCA_030014215.1). Lineage (NCBI taxonomy): Eukaryota > Metazoa > Chordata > Actinopteri > Siluriformes > Clariidae > Clariallabes > Clariallabes teugelsi. Next base: position 26,372,464 of record JAQMYG010000012.1, read on the forward strand.
AAAAAAAAAAATTTATTCTCTTTTGCAAATTTTTAAAAAATAAATACAGTTCTCAATAATGTCCTCTTAAGAGGATGGTTAAGATGTTGCTTCATGGTAAAAGTCGTAAAATTCATAAATATTAAAAATAAAAATCTTACAAAATACTATAAAAATAGTAATTTTGTATTGTGGTGGTATGATAAAAATCTTTTCATTCATTTATTCATTCCACATTATTTCTCATGGTATGATAAAAAGCAAGTGAAAAGGCATACTATTTAAACGCACAACAACATCTAGCGGAATTTTTTTGTGGGTGGTATAGATGGCTCAACCAGGTTCATCAACCACAATGTTCATCACACTATTTTTCAATAAGATATATTGACTCTAAATGTTCTCTACCAAAACCTTGAGCAGAATGTCAAACATGTTAAATTGACTGTTCATATGTGGAGACACTATGCACGAAAGAGTGAAATGGAAAATATGGGCACTAAATAAAACAAGTCTCTGTCTTTGTAATTGAACCCCTGTGTTTTGGTTGTGTCAGTAGTCTGATACATGATGTTCCGCACAGGGCCGTCTCTTCTCTTACCCTGACACTCACCGCCATCGGCTTGGAGCCAACTACCTCCAGCTGCCTGTTAATTGCCCTTATCGTACCCGCGTGGCCAACTATCAGAGAGATGGACCCATGTGTATGAATGACAACCAGGGTGAGACATCCTCATACACAATGCAGTATTACACGCTCAGGCATAAGGTCACATTTTACTCATGCACGGACAGAATGTCCAAACTCTATTTCACCGACCTGATAATGTGAGATTTTGTTTCATAGGCGGAGCGCCCAACTACTTCCCCAACAGCTTCAGTGCTCCAGATTGTCAGACACGCTTTATGGAGTCCAAGTTTAGAGTCTCTCCTGATGTTGCACGCTACAACAGCTCGGATGAGGATAATGTGACACAGGTATGGATGTGTCATGCACACAAGCGATCTAGAGGGAGCCACTCTATTGGTGTAGTCTACCCCCTTTTCTAGGAGTAAAATTGTCTTTGTGCTCCTGTAGGTTCGCACGTTCTTCACCAAGGTGCTGAATGATGCCGAGCGCGAGCGTCTGTGCCAGAACTTGGCTGGACATCTAAAAGGAGCTCAGCTCTTCATTCAGAAGCGCATGGTACAGTCTGATGTTCCTGATGTCTCGTTGCACATATCTATGATTTTTCAGAACAGTTTAGAGCACTGTCTCTCCTTCATTTTCACAGGTTCAGCGTCTGATGGAAGTGCACCAGGATTATGGCTCTCGTGTTCAGGCGCTGCTCGATAAGTATAATGCAGAAGGCAAAAAGGTAAAGCATTATTCTCACAACATGCATCAATGACTAGTTGCAGGTGTCTACAGAAGAAAACAATGGTGTTTAACTTTTTTCTTTCTTTCTAGAACTCTGTGCACGTGTATACGCAGGGAGGTTCATCTCCTGTGACTTCCAAGATGTGATGTGATTCACTCTCACTACATTTAAAACAGCAGTACACACATAAGAGCACTTCTTCATTTTCATATAATTTTAGGTTTAAGACTTTAATGTGGAAGTGAATAAGATCATTTTAGTACTTATTCGGCCTCAACAGACGTTATGTGAACGTTATTAATGCTGAGGAAAGACTAGGAAAAATGCCTTACAGACCACTCATAATTTCTTTACTGTGCAGGTAAAGAAATGATTTGTGTAAGCGATGATAAGTATTTTGTATTCTCAGTACACGTAACCATGGAGTAAGTCGCATTTCAATCATACTCCAAGTTACTTTTTCCGTAATAATGTAATTAAACAGATCCTTTCATTTTCCACTATTTTTTTTCTGCACTTTTAATACAATAAAAATGTGAATTTTTTCCCCAGTTTATTTCCAGGTTAGCAAGATAACCATCAAGCTAGGGTATCATTGTTTCTAGTTAAAGTGGTGGATGTCGAGAATTTATTTTTATTTTTTATTACATTCTCTGTTCAACAATCCTCATTTCCATCAAAAATGAACTTCAGTGCCTTGGTGGCAAATGTCATAAGTGCAAAATAACTAAAATAATATCAGCATCTTCATTTGATCAGCCTTTAAGACTTGGAAAGATTTTATTTAATCTACACTGAGTTATGTTCTGTTAAATAATACGTCAGTACTATTTGTGAGGTTTATACGACCTTTGTTTCCTCAGATGTTAAGATGTTTGTCAAAGCTGCAGTGGTTGCTTTGGTTTTGTTGTTTGTCACTTGTCATAGCGATGCCACCTAACATGCTCTCGCAGGTTATAATCATTAAAGCACTGTTATAAATGAACAATAAATGTGTGAGTAACCGTCCACTAATAAGTTTTCATTGATATTTTCATTGTTAGCAGTAGAATTAACTGGACACACCCTAGATGTGTGTCTACTGCAATATTACAATGTTAATCTTTATAATAGTGTTACAATCAAGTACAATGGACACTAATAATAAAGTTATTAATAATAACTTTATTATGACTAATTACCTCTGACTTTTAAATTGTATCAACATTTACCATAATTAAATATTAAAGAAAGATTTTTAGCAATTTCATAAACTATGAAAAACAATTTACAGTTTAAAGTGAAATGACAATAAAGATGTAATATTGCACTCCAATGTGCAATGACTGTGCTTTATAAAGTCAACCTTTTCATTACTTAAAAATGTAAACCATGTATTAGATGTAAACCACAATATGGACATGTGCAATGATTTAATTTGTTAGAGGTAATGTACAGTATACATCAGAAAGGCACGAAGAGTTTGTCAGTAATTTAATTTGTTTATTTATGGTATTTTTAAGGTGATTAATAAACATTGGCAATTAGGACAAAATATTTTGAATACAAAATGTTATATTTGTATAGGTAATATAATAGTTAGGTTTAACAATCAAAGTGTCAAAATAATCACTGTGTGTAGTTTTTTTTTTTTTAAATAAAACTGTGCAGCACTAATTTTAATGCTAAATAGGTAAATTGTTTAGATAAGAGTCTTTATAATGTTATAAACCCTGTTGAGGTTATGCTCTCTCTGTGTGTTCTGTAACTCAATTCAATAAATCATAATTTTCTGCTTGTGGTAATGTTTGAAGTTTTATTTATTCTCAATCTAATTCAATGACCCTTTTATATACACATTATTCGCATTATTATTTATATAAATATTACTTGTATTAAAAGTTGAATACCATGGGGGAAAGGATAAAGCATTTAACTTAAATATAAAAAAAAAAAAACTTTTATCAACATTGTAATAATACAACAAAATTAGTTTGGTAGCTCGCAGAGACCAGTAGCAATACAGAAGAATATAAGAAATAAGAATAAAACAAAAGGGATAATTATGCTAAAAATAACAATATACAACGGGTATAGTAAAGAATCGCCCTGTTCAAAAAAGTTTTTTTCTGACATGCTGGTATTTTATCTTTCACTTTCATGTTAAACGTTGCACTGAGTAAATACACTGCATGAGATAGTTATCTGGTTGAAGAAGAGAATGAAGAAGATTGTTTAAGGTTCACTTCATTCTAAATTATTAATTTATTTGTTTAAATAAACCTGGTACGTTTCATTAACTAGGCCATCAAAAGTAGGTCATACAACCTGAAAACCATAGTGGTTGTGTTTCACTTTAAACTTTTGGTAACAGACTGTAAATGACTTGCCCCCTAACATCAACCATAAATGGACAAACCTGAAGCCTGAAGTTTCATAAACAGCGCAGTGAGGTCTGACACTGAGCAGGATGCAGAGCCCTATGGTCCCACTAAACGTTCCTCTGAGTGATGGCAGAGGAGCAGGGACAGTCGTGGTGTCCATGCCAGAGCATCCACGTGATTATACAGTGTGGTCCATCGCCACCTTCATCTATGGAAACCCGTGCTGTCTGGGCCTGGTCGCCTTGATTTTCTCCATGAAGGTGAGTCATAAATAAAATGGATATAGTGAGATAATATAATATAGTTTATTTACATAGTCATTTTTAAATGACATTTATATTTGGCTTAGTCAAGGTTTAGTCTCTGGATTTTTTTTCCTTGCCAACATCACCTCTGGCCTGTGTGTGTATTGTGGATAAATCTGTAGAAATACAACTACGTAGATTTCTGTAAAGATGCTGTGTGACAGTTTCCATTGTTGTGAGCCCATGGAGTAACTACATACTGTTTGCTTCTTAGTATTATTTATCCATATGTTCACAATTAAAAAGAAGTATTCATTAAATGTCATTAAAAGTCTTTTTCTTTTTTTCTTCGTTTTCAATTGTTTAAATATTTGCTCTTAAACACAACACTGTGCAAAAGTCTTAGGCACATGTAAATAACTGCTGTAGACGAGGGTGTCTTCTATATTAAAATATGTTATGTTTCTACATTAAAAAAAATACTATTAAAGCAGTAAACAGTCATTAATGAACCAACATCAATAATTGGTGTTATGTCCCTCTGCTTAGTTTACTGAACATCCTGCAGAACCCGCCACACTCCTATAAGATAAAATTTTAATAATGAAGTCAAAATAAAACTGTATAAATAAATATGTACAAAAAAAAAAAAAAACACACAGGGCGCCTAAGACCTTTACACAGTACTGTATACACTGGAGAAGTACTGATTTTGCAAGTCAGAAATGTACCTACCTATAATATCTATATAAATGATAATCAAAGGCTTAGTCAATCAGCCCTTGAAAAAACAATTTTGTATAATATACAGTACAAACATTTGAGCACAACAAAGAGCATCCTGATCTTGACTGGTGCTTCATTTTCACTTATGTAAGATGAAGTAAGATTTTGTACTTGTGTGTTTCAGTCCAGAGACCGGAAGATTGTGGGAGACATGACTGGAGCGCAAGCTTATGGCTCCAAGGCACGCCGTTTCAATATCATTGCACTTGTGCTTGTCATCATATCCATCGTACTTTCCATAGTGATATCAGTGGCGGTGACAGCGGCAGCAGCTGGTTCTGTAGCTTCCAGTTACTCTTACAACAGCTACAGTGGAAGATACAGATACTAGTAAAACCCTGGCTCACGTGATTTCACTATATATATATGTGTGTGTGTGTGTTATTAATGTCCATTTAATGAGCACAAAATACCCTGTGAAACATATATACTGTAGCTGTACAATTAGTCATAAAAGATTCTCAGTGATCAAGCCATCAAATGTTGTGCATTTAATGATAAAAAAATATATTTAACTGTTAAATCTGGGTCTGTATACGGTGCAATAATTTATTTCTGACATACACTGCAGTGTCTGTGTGGATTCTTATATTCTCCAAATGCAAAATGTAAGGGTTTTTATCATAATGTTTTCTTTATAAAATTATATTCAGAAAGTGGCTTCCTTGTAGATATCAGCATCAATATTCTATAACATAGCACCCAGTTTTCAACTTTTCTGGGACAACATATTTGGCACAAAGTAGGAATGGATCACAGATTGTTGTTTGCAAATTTGTTGCATATTTATCCAACATATCATTAATGGATCTGGGCCCACATTCATGAGAATCCTCTCAGGGAGCACCCAAAGCTTAAAAAAGCTTGAAACCTTCTACCTAGGAGTTCTAGTTTAAGAGTGATTTAGGACCAATCTCACAGCAACTGAACTAGACAAAGGCTGTATTTCCGTTCCATTCCGAAGTGTACTTCACAGGGTGCTCCCTACTCCCTTTGCAAGGAATGTAGGTGAAGGGAACTTATAACTTATGAGGGAACATATAGGCTTTGTTTCATCGCAGTCGGCCCACGGTAAGAGAAGATATGCTAATTTGAAATTCAGACGGCCTTATATCATAGAAATCGATTTGGAAAAAAATAATTAGTTCTTCTCAAAATTTAACCGATGCGGAATTTAATTGCATTGGTTTAATTTTTAATACGCATTACTTAAAATTTTTAATACGCGCCTATGAGTGTGCAATTTAAATCTACTTAATAAATGCGGTCTCACACCTTCATTCCGCGCACTTCATGGTAACATGTAAAATTTTTAGTTCATTCCAAGTTTCAACAGATGGCGCTGTACAATTTTTTTATGTGCACGGGACCATCAAGTACTAGGTACATAAAACCCTATTCGAGCTCCATTTTTTCGAGACAGGGGTAGCTGCAGGTCGGAGTAATGGGCGTGTCGAAAGGTTGGGGAGTGCCGAAAGGTCTTAATAATTTATAAAAAGCGCTAATATTAAACGCTATTGATCTTTCTAATGTGTTTAAGTAATGCAGCCAACATAATCCTCTATATTAAAATTCCATTCTTTTCCTGTAAAATATCGATATTACAAATA
>JAQMYG010000012.1:26390160-26405331 GCA_030014215.1 Clariallabes teugelsi
TGAAGTTTCATAAACAGCGCAGTGAGGTCTGACACTGAGCAGGATGCAGAGCCCTATGGTCCCACTAAACGTTCCTCCGAGTGGCACAGGAGTAGGGACAGTCGTGGTGTCCATGCCAGAGCATCCACCTGATTATACAGTGTGGTCTATTGCCACCTTCTTCTATGGCAACCCATGCTGTCTGGGCCTGGTCGCCTTGATTTTCTCCATGAAGGTGAGTCAAAAATAAAATCGATATATGGAGATAATTCATATAATATAATAAGATAATAATATAAAAGAAAAGGGAGATAATTTACATAGTCATTTTTAAATTACTTTTATATTTGGTGTAGTCTCAGGGAGGTTTTTTCCTAGCCAACATCACCTGTAGCCTTCTAATCTGGATAAATGCACCTAGATTTCTGTAAAGATGCTGTGTGACAGTTTCCGTTTGTAAATCCATTTCCATTGTAAACCCATGGAGTAACTACATACGGTTTACTTCTTATTATTTATTAAAAAGTATACGTCAAATGCTTTTGTGGCTTCTTTTTTTTGTGTTCCGGAAGCGTTCCTGTATATCAAAATAGAATATTAATAAACAGAAAATGTAATTAATACAAAATGTAAGTAAAAATCTAACAAATTTACCTGAATTTTACATTTGAAAAGAAACATGGCTGTAGTAATTGAGACCAGAGAGAGAAGAGGAGAAGGAAGCGGTTGTGGGTGGAGTTACTGTGTAGGACGATTTTCAGAACACACACCCGCGCACACGAAACTGTCAGTTTACCGATAGAGACTCTCATTCACTCAACGCGCACACACACACACACAGACACATGGTGACACACACCAGCTTGCTGACAAAGCCAGAGAGAAGAGAGGAGGAGAAATGGGACTATTGTATAGGATGACTTTCACACACACACACACACACACACTGGGTTAAAATTTTTGCAGACCATGGTACAAGATACAAGGTTTCACTGTAGTTGTTGTAGAGCGAGGATGTCTTTAAAAAATTGTTTCTACATTCAAAAAATAATATTAAAGCAGTCATTAACTGGTGTGACGTCCCTCTGCTTAGTTTTACTGAACATCCTGCAGAAGCAGCCACACTCCTTCTAAATCATTTCTTACACCTGCTTTCTTTTCTGACCTACAGATATTTTCTCATAAGATTAAAATTTAATAAGGATACCTAAGACTTTTACACAGTACTGTATATAGTGGAACCTTGGATTGTGAGCATAATTCGGATGAACATTTTTAATGACACTCGATCGCGTGCACACACTAACGGAATCACCGGTGTAAAGTAAAAATAAAACAAATTAACCTGCACTTTACCTTTAAAAAGAATCGCGACAGAGCAGTGTTTCCGTTAGAGTGTCTGTATGTGTGTGTTTGTGTGTGTGTGTGAAGGCGAGAGAAGGAGGCGGTGGCACACTCGCATACACACACAAGAACGGAATCAGTGCTTTTCGAGAGAAAAACAGGATCTTTAACAAGAAACCTCTGTGACACTTGCTTTTATTTTACGTTTGCACACTTTGACGTCTGTGAAAGGACGACCTTCAAACATACACACACAAAAATAAAAGATGCTTTTTGCGCACACAGTGTTATAGTAAACATTACACGCGCATGGATGTTGACTATACAGTACGAGTGGCGCACGCTCACTGAGACCGAGCATGGAAGACGATTACTCACAATTCCGCAGTGCGAGACAGAGAGGAACCATTGGCTTAGCGTCAAAACAAGAAGAGCATGCATGCCACATGATATTTACTTGCTCGTTTAACGTTTAAATTTATTTAAAAATTTTGCTCATCTTTCGGAACGCTCGCAAGCCGGGTTACTCGCAATTCCAGGTTCCACTGTATACTGATTGTAAGTACTGATTTTGCAAGTCAGAAATGTACCTAATATTCATATAAATGATAATCAAAGGCTTAGTCAATCAGCCCTTAAACACACTTTTGTATAATATACAGTACAAACATTTGAGCACAACAAAGAGCATCCTGATCTCGACTGGTGCTTCATTTTCACTTATGAATTGTAATGTTTTTAAAAGATTTTATGCTTGTGTGTGTTTCAGTCCAGAGACCGGAAGATGGTGGGTGACATGATTGGAGGGAAATCTTATGGCTCCAAGGCACGCCTTTTCAATATCATTGCACTTGTGTTTGTCGCCATATTGATCATACTTTTCATAGTGTTAACGGTAAAGATTGTTTCTGCAATTTCCAGCATCAGTAACAGCCTAGGAAGAAACAATGGACGCCCATACTACTAAAACCCTGGCTCATGTGATTTCTCAGAAGAAAAATGTGTTGTTAATGTCCAATTAAGAAGCACAAAATACATTTTGAATCATATATCTGTAAAATGAGTAATAAAAGATTCTCAGTGATCAAACCATTGACTCATGTTGTGTATTTAATTATATTAAAAATAATTTAACTGTACGAACTGTAAAATCTGGGTCTGTATATGGTATAATTTATTACTGACATACATTGCAATATCTGTGAGGATTCTTATATTCTCCAGATGCAAATTCAAGGGTTATTATTATTATAATACATTTTTTTTAAATTTCTTGTAGATGTCAGCAGCAATATTCTATGAAAACCCAATCTGTAACGTGTTTTCTGGTTTAGATGGATCAAGAGACCATCTCTAGGACAACATACTAAGCACACATGAAAATTTTTGTTCATTGCGAATTTCAACAGATGGCATTGTGAATTTTTTTAAACGCGCTTGTGAGTGTGCAATTGAATTCCATGTTGCGGGCACATCTAGTAGGTACTGTATATAAATCTCTTTTCAAGCTCCATTTTTTCATGCTCCAGGGAACTGCGAACGGTATAGGGAACGAGTTAACAACAGGCCTTCACTGGAAAAGGGAATAAAAAATTTCCCATAAGTCATTATCGAGGGCATCATATTAAAATGACACAAAAATTTACATTTTAATTTAATTATGAAATCCCTAGTATTATATAGGCTAGTAATCTGTAAAAAAAATCTCCGTACATCTTTTAATTATTTTTTTGGGGGGGATTTTTTTCCAAATTTTCTCCCTAATTTACTCGTGTCCAATTCCTCCCCATCACTAGGGGGCTCCCACATTAAGGCTACTACTACTAGGGCCAAAGACTATCACGTGTTTCCTCCGAACCACGTGACGCCAGCCGACCACATCTTTTCAACTGCTTGTTGGGGGCGGCATAACACACTCGGAGGACAGCGCTCACAGACGCCCCTGATTGGCTGTAGAGCCGTGATTAATGTCGGAGCACGAGGTACCTCTCATCCCTCCCCTCTGAGAAAGCTCGGCCAATCAGCTCTCTCTAGACCTCTGGCTGCGAGAGGTTACAGCATCACTTGGGAACCGAACCAGTGATCTCCAGATGATAGGGCGAGCACTTTATCACTGCGCCACTCGGGGGCCTATCTCCGTACATCTTTAATCAATTATTATTATTAATCCATAATTTATTTGCAAATTATACACATTTCAATAGTATGTGTTTTATAATGGTATTTCAATAAATATTCAATATTTAATTTTATATAAAATTTCCATAGCGGCAGCGACAGGTATCCAAGGGGCTTATGTTACCATGGTAACGTACAGAGGAAGTGATGTCTGTGCTGGTGACTTCGCAGGGTGTTTCGAATGGTGGAGTTTAGTCGAGGGAAGTTCTCTTCATCGACAGAGGGAGCACCCTGTAAAGTACACCTCGGAATGGAATGCAGCTTCACTGTTCACTTGTGTCCTACACTGTTTGCAGTTCCCTTTGAACTGAGCAGTTTCGCTCCCTGCGGTTCGGAATCGCACTTAACATGGAGTGTACTTCTCAGGGTACTTAAGGCCAATCAGAACACACCCCAAGACGATTATCTCAGCGAGGTGGCGGATCTGACTGCGTTGCTAAATACAGTATGACGCATTCTGCTGAAGACAAAACAAAACCGAGAACCGCAAGCGTGCCATCGGGTCGGGCACAAAAACTCTACAGTATGTTCCTGTCTTGAGTTTGTAACATTTGTTTTGTTTTCATTTACTATATTTATTAGATCCTCGCCCTTAAGCATAATTATGAGACATTAAGTCATATACTGTATATGAGATAGTAAGTCGTAATTCTGAGATATTAAGTCATATTTATACGATTATTTCTTCTTATTATTATTTTTTCCTTTTGTGAATGCAATGTGATTCTGTACTTCTGAGAGCAGGGGACAGAGAGTAAAGGTCTCCCTCGCTGTCTGCTTTCAGTGCACTACTCTGTCCAATTTATCAGTCCACTGCTAATAATGACCGCGGTGAAGTTAATTTGATATTCAGACATTCGACAGACATTCGGAAGCTGTATTTTAGGGACCGTCAACAAATTTCTGTTCAAATGAAAAATGATACGTGTTACTTACCTGGCTACGTGCCCCAATTATTCTAATTTGGATGGATGCATGCACAGTGTGTGGGAATGGACACTTGAAACAGCAGGAAGAAAAATATGGAAATTCTGCTTGTGTCTTTAAGAAGATCATCGGATGATAACACTAAAAATTGTGAGAAAAATGACTTGTTTAATTAAATGAGAAAGGAATTACAGCAATGTCTTTTTAAAAGTTAAGGAAATAAACAAATAAATAAAAATAAATGAAGACATATCTTGGGATAAAATCAGGTGTACCTTTTGGGGGTCTCAGATTAAATTATTTTGGTACCGGTTTGGGGTCACCAGTGTAAGGGTTAACCCCTAGAGGGCGACAAACGCCCAGACTTGGTTTGTGTTTTGTTGTAGTTTAATTTGAGTTGGACTTCGTTTCCCAAGTTGCACCTCGGTCAGGTGAGGGGAACGCACACCTGAACCGAGGCGAGTCATTAGAGAGAGTATAAATAGCCTGTTTAAGTTTAGAAGTTTGTCTAGCATTAGTTATGGTTTTGTGATGGTTGTGTTTTGACTATATAAGTGGTATTAAAGGTCATTAGCCGCTCTGAGAAAAGAGCCTTTGTTTTTGGTTTATTACTGCTTTAAACATATCATTAAAAGGACTTGAACTCCTCTTCTGCTTCCTCTGCATTTATACCACGCACACGCCGACACAAGACCCGCAAACGTGACAACCAGGTCAAATGGCCTAGAAGCTATTGAAGAAATAGCTTTTTTTAAAATAAAAAAATAAATTAAGACATATCTTGGGATAAAATCAGGTGTACCTTTTGGGGGTCTCAGAATAAATTATTTTGGTACCAGTTTGAGGTCACCAGGTCACATGCCCTAGAAGCTATTGAAGAAATAGCGTTTTTTTAAATAAAAAATTTAATAAAAAATCAATGAAGACATATCTTGGGATAAAATCAGGTGTACCTTGTGTGGGTGAGATTATTTTGGTACTAGTTTGGGGTCACATGGTCACACGACCAAAAAGCTATTGAAGAAATAGTGATTTAATAAAAATATATATAATATTTGCAAATTAATTCACAATACTCAATTAATATTATCTATTAATTCAACAATTAATAATAAACAAAAGCAGTATGCAATGACGCATGGCATTTGTATATTTAATAAGAAATTAGAATAACTGGGGCACGTAGCCAGGTAAGTAACAAGTATCACTTTTCATTTGAACAGGAATTTGTCGACGGTCCCTAAAATACAGCTTCCGAATGTCTGTCGAATGTCTGAATATCAAACTAACTTCACCGCGGTGTTGAACGTCTGAATATCAAACTAACTTCACCGCGGTCTAATAATATTCATCATATTTTTTACAGGTCGTGGGTGCCAGTGCGGTGCATGACTTGCGTATATTAAAGCGGGTCAGGTGGGTCGTGTTGGTTCTCTTCGCGTGTTGGATTGGGTCGGATTGGGTGCGGGTATGAAAGGTCATAATACGGCCTAGCATACTAGCATACTTTTTGAGAGCGTCCACTAGAAGCTATGAGCTAAATGAAAGTTTAGCGTGTGGAGTGAAGCAGCAGACTACAGTACTTCTGAGATGTGTCTGTCAACCTAATAGAAATTTATTTTTAAAACCTTTTTTTTTTCTTTTTTTTTCTAAATCTTTCAAAGTTGAAGGTTTTGATTTATTAAGTTTTGGATGTCTGTCTTGCATATAGAAGCTGCTAATTTTCGACCATGACAGATGAGAAACCTACCACTGAGCCACCAATGCCCTTAACGTTTTCTATTAATAGGCCTACTTGTAATATATTAAGACATTGAAATTATGACAGAACAAATATGGAATTATGGAGTCAATAAAAATGTGTTAAATAACCGAAAATTTGGTTACTATTTTTGATTCTTCAAAGTACTCACCTTTTGGCGGCATGGTAGCTTAGTAGTTAACACTGTCGCTTTGCACCTCTAGTGTTTCTACAGACTTTTTAGTGTGAAAATAATTTGGCCCTTACATTTTTGCAGAATTGTGGAAAAGTTGTCATTGACACAACTACGTCCTGTACTGTCCCATTAAGCTACCTCAAAATCTTGTTCAAAATCTCCAGCTCTTTGAACTAGGCACTATAAAAATTTTGAGACCATTCACACAGCAAGCTTCTGAATAATGTCTGCAATTAAAAATAATGAATTATCAGTAATGAATCTGTAATCTGCAATGAAGAATCAGAAACAAAATCAGATTTATTGTTATTATACACACAATAAATTTGGTTCGGCAGTTGGTAACTCTCAAGAAGTACAGACCTACAGTAAATAACAATTAAGATATTGACAATACAGTATACACATGAAATACACATAATTTGAGCACAATACAGAGTAAATATGTCAACAATACACAACAACAACAACAATAAAACAATGGAGTATATAAAAAGGTCAGCAATGTGCATAAAAAGTGGCTGTGCATGCTTGTGTAAATAAAAGTAACGGGCATCACATATGATAAGAAGTTCTCTATGTCTGTTCGTGTAATACACAGTGTGCATTATAAGATGTTTGTGTAGTTCAAACAACATGTGTCTCATGTGGAGATTAGGTGATGTGTAACTGTGCCATATGTTTATTATTTGTGAGTGGGAGGTAGGGTTTAACAAGTTTGTAAAGAGCATGTTGATTTTATAGCAGATAAATGTTTTGACTGATGGCACTTGGCACTTAGTTAGTAAGCTAGTAATCCAGTGTAAGTATCTATCAAATGACGGAAACTCCAAAGCATGTTTTATAAGTCGCTCTGGATAAGACCGCCTGCCAAATGCCTAGATGTAATGTTTCCTGCCTGCAGAAAGCTGATGATCCACTGGCAGATTACAGAGGGAACAGTAAGCTGTGGAGTTTGGAGGAGAGCATATCTGGGACTATCGTATTTAACATTGACAAGACTCATTCATGAAGGTTTTATTCATATGTTTCAAGCTGCTCAAAGTATTGCAAGATCTAATGCAGTTCCATGTTGACTACTTCATCCACTGAACTGTTTCACTGGAAGGCAACCTACAGGAGGTCAACTAGCTATTCTTTGCTGTTTTTTTTAGGTGGGCCACGACCATTCAATGAGTTTTATGATCACAGATGCCAGAGTGACAGGCCTAGTCATTCTGTCCTGTGGAAGAAAGTTTCTTAAGGACCAGAATGATTATGTTTGAAGCAGAAGGAAACTTCACACAGCTCCGGGGATCTATTTAGCATATGGGTAAAAATTGGAGCCTGTTGGTCATCACATGATTGGAGACTGGAGGGAAAGACACCATCCAGGTCAAGTGCTTTCCTGGTCTTCTGTCTCTAGAAGAGCTGTCCCACATCCTCTTCACATACTATATGCATGTGAGTGTAGCTTGAATAATGGGGGGGAGGGGGGGTTGGCGGGTGTAGGGGGAGGGGGTTGTTAGGGGGTTTGCAAGAGGTGTGATGGGGCAGTTGTCAGTGTGCTAGTGTGGGTAAGAGGTGTGAAGATATCCAGATCCCCTCTGCCCTCTGCACCTGTCTGACTTATCTTTGTGCCATCCTGATGCCGAACTGGACTTCCTAACACACAGTATGTCTGCAAAACAATTCCTGCTATCTGATATCACCCAAGTGAGGATGGGTTCCCTGTTGAGTTTGGTTCCTCTCAAGGTTTCTTCCTGTTGCCATCTCAGTAAGTTTTTCCTTGCCACTGTTGCCGTTGCCCTGGCTTGCTCATCAGGGACAATCTGATCATTATGATTTATACACATTTTTCTAACTCATACACATTTCCATAATTTTCTTTTAAATTTGTGAAGCTACTTTGAGACAATGACCATTGAATGACCAACTTCTGTAAATTCAAAAAATTGTAAAAAAAAAAAAAAAAAAAAAAAAAAAAAAGAATTGTAGCTTCCTTTTGCTTTGATCTCCTTTTTCACTGAGTTCCTGGCATTCATATTCTCTCTTCCTTTGCCTGATGAAGTTGTTTTAATCTGGTGGCAAACAATAGCTTGTTGTTGTCATCTGCGCAAAAGCTTACAGGTGTACATACACATCTTCACAAAAACTGATGTTTTGTTTATTTTTACGTTTTTTTATTGCTGCTGGTCTCAGAGCTACCACGCTAATTTCGTTGTATCACTAAAATGACAATAAAGTCTCTTTATCTTTATTTTTATGTCTTCAACAGGCAAGAATTAATTATGTTATGTAATGTTTATGATAAACGACCTAAGTGATTCATATAATGCTATTTGAGCTGACTAATAAAATGTGGCAGAAGGAAGGGGAATAATAACTGGGGAATTCCTAATAATAATATTTTAGTAGTCCTGATATGCTCTCCGGTCCAAGAGGGGGCGCTCATGCTATTATGTTGTTTGCCAACCGGAAATAAAACATCAAGAAGAAAGTTTGAATTCAAACGGGTTTGAAAACACTTCTCGCGCGCAGTTCGGTTCTCCGCTCCCGGTTCGCGTCGCAGGTAATCCGTTTTATTCCTCTTGTACAATCTGTGTGTTATAAGAGTTAATCAGGAGAGTAAGAGGGAATGGAGACACGAGTTTGTATATAACGTCAACCTAAAATAGATGGGAAAATGTTTTGTGATTGTGCGCTGCATTTTTTTTTTTTTTTTTTTTTAACACTAACGGCTCTTGGTAGGATCTCGTTAAATATGCATTCCGGCATAAGGTTATATTTTACCTAAAATAATCACAATAAATGTATAATTATGTTCATTTGTTAGTGTTAGGTCTGGCGCAGAGATATCATTAGTCTTTTAAAAAAATAAATAAATAAATAAAAGCCCCGTTGAAGTGGTAAACAGTACAGTATTGAAAATAAAATCGCTAAATGATAAATAAATCACATTGTGTTTGTTTGGTTCATGTAGTTAGCTTCTAAACTAGTTAGAAAAAATAACTAGTTTAAAATGTGGCGTTGTTGTTTTTGAGGTTCATCAAACTGCCGTGTGGAGTGTTTAGGCACTGCTTGTTTTGTGGCACTGAAATATCCTTCGTGTTCAAAAGTACTCAGACAACATATGTTTAGTTTAGTTCTTCCTGTTCACAAAGCTTGTGATTGCACTACTTAGTTCTAGCCTCCATCTGGCTGAAGAGTTGTACAGATTAACTGAAAGGATGGTAATGTGACAGTGGTATTCAGCTTCTGTAGCCATGGCCTGGGTCATCTCCAGACCTAAACCTGATACAAAACTGTTGGACAATAGTGATGAAGGCAGCAGCATTCAAGAGACCGCCTTCTGTCCATAATCTTCAGGAAGTAATCAAACAGACATGAAGTAAATGATTGACACAAGAGTATTGACACTATGCCCAGCCAGATCTAACAGGTTTTTAAGAATGAAGGACTTTGTACAAGGTACAGACAGTAATGTAAAATAGCAAGTTATTATCTTGATTGTCATTATTTTTAAAAATTGAGAATGTCCTTAACACATTGAATTTCTCTTGTCAATACTTCTGGCCACCTCCATATAGACACCAATCAGCCATAATATTTAAGAATTCAAAGCATTAGGCCCAATATTGCCTAGGGCTTGTCATGGATCAGACATGCTTGCCTCCTAAACCTCCTATGCATCATCCTGTGATGTGCTGTGTCTTCTGAATCCTTTCTGGCATTTACTTTTTTTTCAGCAATTTGTGTTACATTACCTTTTCTTTCTTTTCAGGCAGGCTAGTCTTTGCTCCCCAAAGGTGTAGAATAGGTTTGGGTGCCCATGGTTTTACTGGTATAAAAAAATTGGTTTTAATGTTTTGGCTGATCAGTGCAAATCAGGTCAGCATCATAATGCTGTCATGTGATTATCCTTTTGGATATGATGTGTATAAATGCAAAAGCATTCATCACAAGCAGTGAAAGCTTTTCCTCTTGATTTTAGATATCTATAGTTTTTACAGTTTAAGAAATGTGTAGTTTCTTGCCTATCTGCCTTCAAAAAGTCTGCTATTTTAAGCATCTATTAACTGTCCATTGTTGTTCCTCTGGCAGAGTGCCATGTCCCGTTTACCGATCATATCGAAGAGGCCTCTCTCCAGCATCAATGATGGAGAGCAACAACCTGATGGAGAGCTTCAACAGCCAGCACGGGTGTGTGATGTAAAAATAAATAAATAAGTGAATAAAAGTATTACTCAGAATGTTTATGTAATCAGCCCATTTATTAGTCTTTGTTATAGCTTCTGTCCTCATTTTATATTATATATAGAAAAAGATACGCAAAGTCGAGACAGGTGTCCAAAAGTTCAAACCTGCTGCCAGCGTGGTCCCTCCTAAACGCACCGGGCCCGTCAGAGCAAGCAGTAAGTGATGGAAGTGTGTTGTTATTATAATAATAATTATTGTTATTGTTGGTATTGTATAATATTTAATGTGTTGCCACTTGCATGAGATCATGTTCAAAATGTTTCATGATCACTTGAAGTGCTGCTTAGGAGCATTTGTTTATTACTGGAGTACTGTACTTGCCTTATTTATTTTTTAAAGAGGTAGAGCATGATTTGTTGTGTTGATCTGTTTTCTAGGTAAAGCAGTTCCTCCAGCAAGAGCAGTGACTGTAGCAGGAGCTCCCGCCAGAGGTACGGATTTATTCTTGCACGTATGGGTTTTGAAGTGGGATCTGGCTAAGTAGAGTCAGGGAAGTTGCTGTATTCTGATATTTATTAGTGTGTTTGACCTGATTTAATATATAACAATAATTCATAACAAGCAGGATTATTAAAAAGGTGAACTCTATGAAACTGGTGTTTTGATGTGATACAAATTCAAGACTGCACAGCTCCAAAAATATTTCCCACTTGTTGTATTAATGAGTAATGTATGATATATTAGTTTGTTAATAATCTGCAGTATGTCTGCTCATTTAGGAAGCACATGAATACTATTGAAGAGCACATCACTATCACCAGTGTTAATTCCCCCCTATGCAAAAAGCTATGCTTTTGAAACTCAAACATTGGCTAAGTGTCCTGTCATGGCTGTGTAAAGTTAAAATGTGTAAATTACCAGATAATGTTTAACATGTTAATTACCATTTAATTTTATTTTTAGGGGATGCAAAAAAGCTACCTGTACATGCACCAGTTGCTAAAGGTAGGAATATAAATTAGTTTCCTCGTAACTTTGGTATTATAACCCGTATATGTAACCTGTCTTGCCAAACCCTTCTGTCTCTGAGAGACTTGAAGGCCCAGCATTTGTTATTCCTGTGGTGTCTGAGTTCTTCGTTTCAACATGTGCCTGTGTAGGAGCATCCAAGAGACCTGGATGGGACTTGAAAGGCAAAGTTTCTGATCTGGAAAATAAAGTCCACAGTTACCAGAGCCGTCTGAAGTCTTACAACCAAGAAAACGAGGACCTCAAAGCCTCAAACGCAGAAATACAGAAAAACAAAACAGTAGCCCAAGATGAGATCAGGCAGTTAAAACATCGTGTTGGGTAAACTGTAGCACAAACTATATTTGAATTGTAATACAGTGCTTTGGGTTGTATGATCAGCTTTTGTTTTACACTTTTTTTTTTTTGTAGGACCCTTCAAGAGAAGCAGGTGACCCTACAAGAGGAGCTGGAGAGCACCGTTAAAGAAAAAGATGAGTTTAAGAAAGAAGTGAACAAAGTAAAGGAAGAAAATGTGGTTTTGATGAAGAGAGGCGATGACTTGAGTTCTCAACTCTGCAATATACAGGCATGTCTGCACAGATCTGTTCTTAAGCTCAGCTTTGTGATTCAGATGAAACTTGTACATCTTACCTGCTGATATTTTAATGTTTTCCCTTTTCCATTTCTATTTTAGAGCCAGTTGTCTATTCAGACTGCTGCTCTGGTGCAGTGTCAAGGAAATCTGCAGGTTTGTCAGGGAAATCTGCAAGTTTGTCAGGAGAATCTTCAAGTTTGTCAGGATCAGTTGAAAAACTCGGAGGAAATGGTGGCCAAGCTGAAAGATGAGGTCCATTATGGAGAGATGGAGCGCAGGAAGCTCCATAACACAATCCAAGAGCTCAAGGTGAGCTCAATGAGCTGGTATAGATGTAGCGTTCAGGGATATTCTAGAATACAATGGAAGGAATTGCAGAATATCATAATATTGACTTTGTCTTTTATAGGTAATTTGTTAACATTTTCTTTTTCTAGTCGTAGCTACTGGTAGTAAAAACCTCTTTGTGGATGTCTGCAAGGTCACATTGTTCATATGGGTAAATGCTGTACCCCTGCTTGGGTTAATTTGGAGCGTCTAAACCTAAACACCACGAGAGGGCGCGCTTGCAGTTTAGCCAGTTCAATATTGGATGCTATCTTTAACATCCTTGTTTATGAATAAGCACAAAGGGATAAAAGCAGTGTTTGATTATTTAAGCAGTATCACCCAAGAATGAATGTGATAAATGGAAATGGAGACCTAGTGCTCCAGTATACAATCCCTTGTTCCCCACGCACCATGTAGTGCCTGAGATAAGGGGGTTGAGAGCGATTTGGGCCTTGTGTTAGGGGAGAGTTAGTTTTGTAGAAATAAAAGAATACAGACAGGTCATGGGTGATTTGGAACGACTTAGAAACATGACTTGGAAGTTATTAAGGAGATGACATTTATCTGAAGTGTTCTTGCTGAAAGTGTTTCTGATTTGACTGACTAGTTTTTAATGTGGCTTTTGGCAGGTTGCTCTCCCGTCAGTACTGAGCTACTTTTACCAATTATTACCCTTTTCTCTTCTGGCAACTAATTCGTCGACTCAAGACGTATTTGTTTTTTCAGTACTTTGACTACCCCCTTCAATAAATAAATAAATAAATAAATAAATAAAATCCCCTTCCCAACTGTGGCACTAAGTAACCTAGTAACCCAGTGTAAGGATCAGTCCAATGATGGAAACTTCAAAGCACTTTTTCGGATAAGAGCGTCTGCCAAATGCCTATATGTAAATGAATTGTGGGAGTCCACATACTTTTGACAACATAATAATGATTTACTTTGTTATTCTTTGTTTACTTTGTGTTAATGAAGGGTTATAATATAAGCTTGCATTAGCACTTACATAATTTTGCTTTGTTCACAAGATGATGAGTTTATTGTCCTTTAATGTCCTAAGAGTTCTTGGCAATCTGTGACTAGAGTGAATTTAAGTGGATACTCACAAGTTCTCCCCCCCCCCTCTGCCTCTCAGGGTAACATCAGAGTTTTCTGCAGGGTACGTCCTCTTTTGTCCGACAAGGATGTAACTGTCCCACATATTCAGCTGCCTAATCAGGACAACAAGGCTATAATACTTGCAAAAACAGAAGAGGTAACACGCTAGCTTCATCTTCACAACAACTGATAATTAACTTATTAAAAAGTATTGGATTAAGGGCATTCCAGGGCCAGGATTTGGGGTCCTGTGGTCTAGAGAAATCAAGTGTGGCTGTGTGTTTTACTCTTTTATTCTCCTCCTCAGTCGCATGTGGGACGTACTGCAGAAACTCAAAAGAATTACACCTTCAGCTTTGATCGTGTTTTTGGGCCACGCAGCTGCCAGAGTGAGGTATTTGAGGAGATCTCTCTCCTGGTGCAGTCAGCTCTGGATGGCTACAATGTCTGCTGCTTCGCATACGGACAGACCGGAAGTGGCAAGACTTTCACCATGGAAGGTGGTGATATGGACGACATGAGAGGAGTCATTCCACGAGCAGTCGAGCAGATTTTTACGACTTCGAACGCACTTCGTGAGCAAGGCTGGGAGGTAAATCGTTCAACTTTTTAGGGTGAATTATTGTGTTGAATCATGTATAATGGATCGAATACCTAATCCTTGCTTCCTACTTCCGTGATTCCTTCCATCTTGATGTGTATATCAGAAATGCTCATGTAAGATGCCAAAAGTCAAAATGATAATTTTTTTAATTTGTTGCTTTTTTTCTTTCTGCAGTACACATTTACAGCCAGCTTCGTAGAAATTTATAATGAAACCCTCCGGGACTTGCTGTATACGGGTAATCCAAACAAGCGGCCAGACCACGAAATAAAAAAGAGCGCAAATAACTCCATCACAGTCACCAATCTAAGATATCAGAAAGTCACCACTGAGGCAGAGGTATTTAATCCAATATATTTAAATGTATCTGTATGTTGTGGGAGTGGGTGGTTCTTATATTATTGGCAATTAAATAGGTTGATTGCATGTATTTGAATATATTTGCAAATCGTGTCTAAACTACTTTCGGATTTGGTCTGAGTTTGATTATATATTTGATAAATGTGTGTGCATTCATTCATTACGGTTGTCATGCTCTAATCCAAACTGTTTAGGGCTCTTCAGTTATAAATTCACAATTCTGATTTATTTATATAGCGCTTTTAAAAATGGTTATTTTCACAAAGCGAAAATAACTAAAAATAGTTATTATAGTTATTAACAAAAAATGTGGAAGTGATAAATGCTCCTGCATCTTCTTAATGATCTTAATGATTAAAACTCGTACTTCCAGATGACCCTAAAATCAGGAGCAGAGTCACCGGTTCTAAACAAGATATTGTTTGTTAATTGTTCTAAAGAAAAACGTTCGCGGTCTAACCTCGATATTACTGTATGTTGCCTAGCTCTTGTAAATGACACATTTTAATTAGAGATGTTCCGATACCATTTTTTCCCTCCCGATACCGATTCCGATACTTGGGCAGGGGGGTATCGGCCGATACCGAGTACTGATCCGATACCTGGGTGTGTATCTGTACAGTGTGTGT
>JAQMYG010000012.1:26415205-26427972 GCA_030014215.1 Clariallabes teugelsi
CTCTATTGACACAGTCTAGTGAGAATATGTAAATGAGGACTTGCCCCTAACCTCAAACTTAAGCAGTTGAATCTGAAGCCTTATGGTTCACATGCAGTGCAGTGAGGTCTGACACTTAGCGAGATGCAGAGCACTATGATTCCACTGAACGCCCAGCCTGATGATGGCAGAGTAGCAGGGGCAGTGGTGGTGTCCATGCCTGAGCATCCACCTGATTACATAGTGTGGTCAGTTGCCAACATCTTTTATGGAAACCCGTGCTGTCTGGGTCTGCTCGCCTTTTATTACTCCATCAAGGTAAGTCGAAATGGACAGGACAGGGGTTTAGAAGTGAACATGACATAAAGGTTATGTATATGTATGTGTGTTTGAGTGTGTTTATGTTTATGTGCGTTATTGTTACCGAAATGTTTACTCTATAAAGAGTGCATTTTCAGTCAGGGTCTTTCTCTATTGAAACCAATAGCATCTACACCGCATCTGGCACAACATTATAGATATTTAGATAAGATTAAATTAAACACAACTACAAGCTCAATATAATGCAGTTTAATTGTGTAATGTTTTAATTTTTTCATTGTTCCTGTGTGTGTGTGTGTGTGTGTGTTTCAGTCCAGAGACCGTAAGCTGGTGGGGGACACCACGGGAGCTAAGTTGTATGGTTCCAAGGCACGTTTTACCAACGGGTGTACGCTTGCGCTTATCATTATCCAACTCATCCTCATCATAGTGTTCTTTGTGATGGTGAACAATGGAGTTGTTGGTTCGGCTCATTCAGGCCACTAAAACTATGTCTATCTGACTTATAATAAATAAATAAATAAATAAATAAATAACTCAGCACAAAGCAAAAGTACAATCCATTTTTTTGTCTGCAAATTTGTTAAACATATGGTTTTAGCAATTTTAAAATAATAAATCTGGCATTTACATGTTGGTCCCAAGCATCCTCAGCTTTACTCTGTTACGGTAAATTAGATATAAAGTATGTAACTCATTATATAACACCAGTAAAATGTGAAAAATATCTCTTAGCCATGGTTCTGCTGTATCCTTAAAAGAAGTTGCCTAAAAAATGTTTAGTGGAAAATCATCAGTCTACAAAGATTACTTTCAATGACTAACAGGTCATTTGTTTTACTTGTTTTACTGTAAGTGAAACCATGGAAGGAAGGTATAACTGTGGTTTCACCATATCCTGTCATAGTCGCCTTTGCAAAAAACACTCAAGATTATTAAATTGACTGTAAGGTTTTCTACTACTACTTCTACAAATAATAATAATAATAAAACATTTTTTTACAGCGCCTTTCAAAACACTCGGTTACCTTACAATTCATAAAATAATGGATTAAGAGAAAAGTAAGACACAATAGCACAAATATATAAAGGCCAAATTAAAATTAAATGTCTTGTAAATTTCATAATGGAGTCCAGTGAGCGAATGTGATGGGGAAGCGATTATTACCACTATTTGCACTGTTGTCACTTTTTCACACATAAAATTGCACATCAAGGTTGCACAACAATTAACTTCATTTCTCTTATTAGTTCTTAAAAAAATAAATAAAAAACATGATTTACTGTATATGCTTTATTTATATACTTATACTGTATAGCATTGCACTTCTGGACAGTCCTCACATTGCATTGTCTCCTGACTATATGTAAGATGTACATTGTGCAATCACATATACATATCTATTTCTTTTGGCAGATCATTTTGCACCATTTTTTAAAATTATTATTATTTATTTTTTTTTACAAAAAAATGCATGCAATTAGAAAAATTCATGCTAAATTAAGTACTGGTCAGCATCCTTTTAATCTTTTAATTCTGATAGCTCAGTAATAAAAATCGCTCCTCAGCTGTCTTTAAGTTGTGATTTTAAAACTGCTGTTTACTTTTCGTACTGCCTTCTAACTCTGCTCTCTGTAGTTTACAGAAAGGCATTAGTGAGGCAGAGAGAGAAGCAGAGTCTGCCTCATTAGTCAGTCACACAATGGCAAAAAGGGAACCAAGCGTTGTTTTGAGCCATTGTAAACAAAGTCGTTGTAAACACCAACGAAGCAAAATGTGAAACATATCAAAAGTCGGTATGGTTATGTGGCAAAACATATGAGTTTCACTTTTTGAATTGAATTACTGCAATAAATCAACTTTTCACTGATATTCTAATTTATTAACATGCACTCGTATGTATTTATATATGTATGTATAGTGTGTGTGTACACTGCCTGCCACCCAGAGCTGCATTAATTTCTCTGCAAGATCTTGTATTGATGATTGAAGAGTCAGACGTGAAAATTTTAGAGAACTATATTTTTGGACTCTTGCAGAAAATTTGCTGTAATTTATGATAAATGTGTAGATATTGTCATTTAGTGCTCGCTAGCTGAGTGTTAAACTACCTAACTAGACATTTTAATGCATAACAAGACTTAATTTGGTGTTATTTATTGTTTTACTTTCCAGCTTCAGCTATTAGAATTTTCCTACTCCATCTAAAAGGATGCAAGATTTTAGTTGTACCTGAAGATGGCACTATGACATCCAATTAAATGACTTGCAGTCCTCAGTAAAAGAAAGTACACCATCCTTCAAATAATTTTTTATTTAAAATGTATAAAAATAACAATTTGTTTAATGTCTACAAAAAATATGCAGACATTTTGAATAATGGCCATGTTGCACTTTCTGCTTAGTTTCTATGCCATTATCTTCTCATTTGCAGAACATATAAAAATCTGCCAACTGCATATGAAAGTAGCTGTGATGTACTGTTGAAACACTCAATATAAAGGATTTTCTTCTGTATGAATATTCAATAATGCTCTTAAGTTTATGTCTGTGTGCTGCATAGTGCATTCAAAGATGTTGTGTAGGGCTTCAACCCAACACGCCAACCTTCACCACCAGCATTCAAAGGAAAGAACAGCAAACCAATGATAGTGAACTTATTGTGTTTATTGAGGTCTTTCTTTTACATAACCAAACTACTGAGGTGTCTCTTGATTTTTACCTCACAATGCCCACCATGTGATAACCACAGACCTGTCTATAAACTAGTGTGTTTAAGCGGCTTTTCATCATCATACCACAATCACAGAGCTGAGCTTGCAAAGATTATAAAACTGTCATCTATTTATCCCATAGTTATGTTGAATGAGGCCCCCACTATACCTCTATACCCCCCTTAGTCACCAATACCTAATGAACTATATTGCAGATGTCATTTTTGTGCAGCGATGCCTAAGCTCTCTGGAAGTTAGAGACAAGCATCAGTACTCAATGCCTCAGTTTTTACTCTCAGTTAGACAGGAAACTGTTGACCAGATGTATAATGTACATTCTGTTTTGGCAGCAATGCCAATACCATCAGGTCAGGCTTGACTGGCAGACATTAAGTGAATTCTGATTCAAGTATAAAAGCTAGTTGTAAAAGTTGTACACATTCATGGAGTTGTGAGTCTCTTTCAAAGTATGTGGTGAACTAGTGTCAGATATGGCTCAGCTAACATTGCTGATGTTAGAACTGAAACCATGAAAAGCAAGAAGCTACCTGTAGAGGAGCCCCCAGGTAGTTCAGGATCCAGTTCTCCTTAACGCTTCCATTCAAGAATGCTCTAAAGTTTTAGTACCAGTAGTACCAAAGTACCACATTGTCTGTGTCACTGCTGCACTCAGTCAGTACTGGTCTATAGTGGTAGCATAGTGCCATAGGAGTTAGCACTGC
This sequence comes from Clariallabes teugelsi, assembly GCA_030014215.1. Lineage (NCBI taxonomy): Eukaryota > Metazoa > Chordata > Actinopteri > Siluriformes > Clariidae > Clariallabes > Clariallabes teugelsi. Next base: position 26,418,943 of record JAQMYG010000012.1, read on the forward strand.
GGAATTGTACTTCCAGGATTGAGGGTTTGAGTGGAGTATGCATGTGTTTTCTCTGGGTACTCTGGCTTCCTGTCTCTTGGGATAGGCTCCATGCCTCCTACATAGCATAAGTGGTATAGAAAATGAATGAATGAATGAATGGACCTCTGGTGGTTCACCTGAAAAACAACAAGGTTCAACAGCCCTGGCCGTTTATTTGATAATCATGAAAAGTGCACTTTGTCCACTAGAGGGCAGTAGCCACTCATGTTCATACTTCCTAACAGAAGACTATCCAGCCATCAATTTTCCATACTGCTTATCCTGTGTGGACTTGCAGGTGGCCTGGAGCTATAAACGAAGTGTACACACACACACACACATCATATAAAACAGGATATTTGGAATCATCAATCATCATACAACGCATGTCTATGGACTGTAGGAGGAAACCAGAGTACCCAGAAGAAACTCGCCAAGCACAGGGAGAACTTCATGCACACAGACCAGATTTAAACCCTCAACCCTGGAGTTATGAGGTTCCAGTACAAACCAATAAGTTAACATGCCCTTATAAGTCTATATTTAAATGTTATTTTTTCAGCAGGGTAGGTACCACTGATAAATATAACAGAAAAAAAATATATAGAGGTATGCAGCTGTGTATGTTTGTGTAGCCACAGTAGATAGGGAGGTTACGGCTCCTTCCTAGCATCCATCAGACATAATAACATCTCTCTCTCTCTCTCTCTCTCTCTCACTCACACACGCACACACACACAGAGAGAAATGTGTACCCGCTAAGTCACCACCCCTTCATGGTGAGGATATAAGTTAGCATCACAGGCTCCAGAGTCTCAGTGGAAAAAGCGCTACAGCAGCATCAGTTCCTCTCAGACCACAAGCAGGATGGACAACGCTACGTACAGCTATTCATCTGACTGCACCCCACTCACAAACTGTAAGTCCTCACGCAAGCCTCTCGGCTCAACGGTGGTCAACATGGGCTCTGTGCCAAAGAAACCTGTGAGTGACTACTTGGTCTGGTCCCTCTGCAACACCCTGTACGTCAACTTCTGCTGCCTCGGCTTCATGGCCCTCATTTACTCCATCAAGGTGAAATATCTTAGAATTTTCATTCCATCCTGTCTCAATTTCTGCAGAATTTTTAAGTAAAGTAAGATGACAAATATCAGAATAACTGCTTTTATTTAGTATTAACTTTCGTTAATTATTTAAAAACTGGGAATTTGCGTGGTGCATGTTTTTTCCCCCTTGGTTGGGTGTTGATTCAAGTGAGTGACGTGGGTTGTTGCTTTGATTTAAGGACAGAGCAAGAACATTTTGCACTGAGGGCAAGGAAAGAATAGAATGGGTTTGAGAGAGAGAGAGAGAGAGAGAGAGAGAGAAAGGAGACAGTAGCCTGGCACACTTCCTCTGTTATTCTGAAATTAGAGACATTCATGTGTATAAATGGAATGTAATTAGTGGGTAGCTAGTAGTATAGCCATTCCTTAGGATTACAGACACTACTGGAGTCTCTCTCTCTCTCTCTCTCTCTCTCTCTCTCTCTCTCTCTCCTTGCTTGTCTAGCTCTGTGTCACTGTTGTTTTTGTTTCTCTTTTTAGTCTGCCTGGACAAAGTTTTATTCTGCAAAGGGCAAACCAGAGAACCATAATATAGCTGAATCCTGTTTGTGTTACATGTGTGTGTGTATGTGTGTGTGTCCTCCTCACCACTCACAGGCACGAGACCAGAAGACCCTGGGAGACATGCGTGCTGCTCAGGAGTGCTCAGACAAGGCTAAATGGTACAACATCCTTGCGTCCGGCTGGAACCTGCTGGTGCCTCTGCTTTTTCTCGGGCTTCTCGGGCTGCTCCTCGTCCACCTCGGCAGCTTGCAGGGAAGCTTCGACTTCTTCGGAGAAGACGGCTTCAAGAATTTCATGAAGCTTTTTAGCAGGTAGAAAGCGAAGGAAACAACTGGCGACCACAACAAAGACCGACAACAAAATCCACCAATGAACAATAGTTACTCATGGACTTATCACCCTTTGTGTCCTAGCAACTTATTTTTAATCTTCTTTCTAGTGACTTATTGTATTATTGTTATTAATATTAATCTAAAATTTGCTTTAAGATTCTTGAATGGTAAATAAGAAATATTCAATACTTTTTTCTTATCACTCTTTATTAAAAAAGTACTGGAATAAACTATTTAATGTCAGGAATAACTTTTATCTTGTCACTCTTTTGGTTAAACCTTAATAATAATTTATAGTGAGAACCTCAAATAAGTGCAATGACCCCATAGAGAATTGCCTCTTGTGGGGTCGTTTAGGTGTGTGTGTGTGCGTGTGTGTGTGAGTGTAATCACGGAAAATATAATGATAAGTGGTAAAGAACATCACCACAGAAAGATTACTAGGACAGTGTTGTTTTTTCCACGCTTATTTAATAAAGGTACGGTTCCATCTTCAGTTTCGCTTTCTCTGAGAGGTGAACATGGTGCTTTGGTGTCTCTTTCCAAGTTTGGTGTCTCCTCTATAATACTGCGGTGTGTGTATATGTGCTGTGGGCTGCCCTGCCCCATTGGGTTCCTCTGCTGACCACTCTTCGCTCTGCTGGTATTTATATGATCTAAATGACAGACCTGCTTGCCAGTGCTCACTGCCCGCTCTATTTCTGCTCCCTATGAGTGGAGACAGATGTGGAAGGACTGATTAAAGAGAAGACAACAGTCCTTCTTTATCCTGAAATACACATATATACTTTATTACTATGCTGGTCTCAGGAAAGGATGCATTTTCTCTTTGTAATCTGATCCTTACATGATTTGTCATCATTCAACATGAGTTAATATGAATAAAGTTCAGACAGTGTCTGGAATAAGTTCATTATATTTAAACTTTTGTATTTTTGTAATGTTTGAAATTTGTTACAGTCTGGAACTCATTGTACGCCATGAATCTACCTTCAGTATTCTATAATATTGGGGTAGGAGTGGCAGGGGGTTGTCTGACCTGTGTGCAAGTTAAGTGTCATGTGACCAAAATACATTTGTTTCTTAGAAGGCCTCAGTTTGTTAGACAGCAATTTCCCTCTGGGATTAACAAAGTTCTTTGAATCTTGAATCTTGAAAGATTGTAAATACACATCATGAAGACCCAGGAGCTGCCAAAAACAAGTCCGGAAGGAGCTCAGTAGATATTTGAGTAGTAAGACGCTGAACTACTGATCAGAAAATCACAGGTTCAAACCCCAGAACCTTCAACCTACCACAAGGCCATTAACCACTTAAACTGCTCATGTGTTTAATGAGATAAAGGGAAGCCACTCTGTATTAGGCAAATGTATCAGTCAGGTTTAGGTGAATAAAAAAAATTCCAATCTTTAAACATCCTGCAAAGCCTTCTTAAAACATTTTATTTAATAATAATATTGAAAAAAACTAATTTGCTGAAAACCCAGTAGCGCTCTTTACCCTGAGAACACCACTCCCACAATAAAGCATGGTTTATGTGGCATAAAAATGTATTTGTGCGGGTTGTAGACAGTGACAAAAAAAAAAGCTGGGTGGGGGAGAGAGAGAGAGAGAGAGAGAGAGAGAATTTTGTAATATAAAAAAGGCTGCAATGAGCTAATATAAGCCCATACTTTTCATACTTAAGTACAATTGTTCTATGCGTTTTGTGTATTTTGACCACTACTGCTCGTAAGGACAAAGCACAAACAAAATACAAAGCACATGAAAAAATAATGGCACAAAACAGAGGTTTGCTTTACTGGAAGTGCACAGACATGGTGGGGGAGCAATGAGCTGGATTTGTGCTTTTTGCATGTGTTTTGGGTTTTGTATGCATTTTAAATTCATGTTTAATTTGGAGTGCTTTGACTCCAAGGGCCACGGTAAAAAAAGTGAAAAAGATATATACTAGAAGGCGTGCGATATAATGATATAATAATAATAATAGGAACATATAGTAACATAAAATATTCTGCATTTGATATAGTACATAGTGTAAGTCAAATGCTAAACATCCCCAAAAATGTTGCTGGTATTTTTAAAAACTAACAGCACACTAAACAGACTAACAGCACAATAGAGCAAGGCACAATTTAAATTATGTGTAGGATCATTACATAGCATCCAATTTGTTCACAGGTGTAAAATATACAGTATGCCTACACAAAAACTGCACTGGTTTCATAGTTTCATAGTTTCTTGGATAGATTAGGTAAAATGCCTACAACACAATTATGAATTATATTTTTTCATGGCCTACAGTAAATGTGCTCTGTTCATCTCATGAATGAATTGTAAAGGAGTAACAGTTAACTCAGAGATGTGCTTTTATGTCAGAGGTTAGGTTGGCAAGCTTGGCAAGACACAGAACATGCTTTCCTCTCTAGGTTGTACCACCTCTGGCATTATTCTACAGTGCTACCTAATACAGAAACGCAAAGCACAGCACATGAGTGCACCTGTCTGACTACGTAGATGGAGATGGGAGTGTTTTCCATCGCCCCAACCCTCCATTCAGTTTATTAATCTGACCCACTGTGTTTGGTTAACCTGCTCATGATCACAAGACACAATATAAAAGATTCCAGCCGATCAAAACAGCACATTTACATTATTGCGTTTGGCTTTTGACTTTAATGAATTGAAACAGAAGTACAGTGATAAAGATAAAGACCTGACACGTGGTACCACTGTGTGTGCATGATGAGCCTCAACAGGTGGGTTTTAAAACATATTGAAAATTAATTTTCATCCTGCTGAGGAGTATCTGTACTGAAAAATGAAGATTAGTATCTTGAAAGTTAACACAGGGTTCTTTTTTCACTTGCTATGCTAGTCCTGGTTTAATAGATTTAAAAAAGAAAAAAAGCAGTTTACATTGTGAAAACAATGAAGTATTTAGGCATACCTGTTAATTTAGTGCACTGAATAGGATACTTTTGCAAATGTGGATTAGTAAGCACATCATTTCACAGCACTGTTGGTGCTTTAGAGTATTTGGGTGGATCACACAGTCCCTGTACATGCTCAATCTCAAATTAACATCTACGGTACATGACTACAGAGCAGACCTCGGTGATGTTTTAAGCTTAAGGTATAATCTTCTCCACTAAATGGATAGGGGATGTATGCTGGTAATGATAAATGGTTCAACTCTTCAAATGAAACTTGTTGGGTGATTTTCAGATCCCACCCAGTTCCCATAATAACTTGTAAGAACATAGATGATATGTTGCAGGCACATGTCAACATTTACCACCAAATCTAGTACTGTGTTTTATCAGTTTATAGGTCATGAAAGTGAGAGGTTTAGGTGTTCAATAAAGTTTTCACACAGACTATATCAAGACCATTTTTAACTGATAGTTAAAACATATATTTCAAATCTAAATGGCAATTTGTTTCTGCAAAACTTCAGTTTCCAAATTATTGGCTTTTTTCAGGTTGACTGGAAATAGCGAGATCTTGTGTCAAGCTGAACATCAAAAGTTTACATAACAGGTCTTGTTTCTCAATATTAAGAAAAATGTCATGGCTGCATCAAAAATATTTAATACAATATTCTGGATAGTTGATCGTATAACCCTCTGTACCATGAATGGTACATAAGCAGTCAAAGAAAAAAAAAAAATCCTCTTGAAACATATTCTATTCTGATGTGTCTACTTCCTAATGTGTGTCAAACACTAAGGGGAAACAACAGCCAAGCTCAAGATCACACTCTATGTGATCTATCTGACTATGTTAATGTGTGTTATGTACTGTAAACTACTGAATGCGCGCATGCATTTTTGGTGTTTGGTGTTTTAGTAGGAATAGCTACCACACCTGGAGAAGTCTTGATGTGGTGGTATATGAGGTCTGTCATGTAGATGCAGAACAACTTTTTACTTGCAAACTGAAAACTTGAACTCTCTGCTCTCACTAGATATGTCTCTGTCACTATGTTTCAAAAGTTGTTCCCCAATTGTGTGCTTAGGATGGGTTCCCTGTTGCGTCTTGTTCCTCTCAAGGTTTCTTCCTATTACCATCTCAGGGAGTTTTTCCTTGCCATTGTCGACCTCAGCTTGCTCACCAGAGACTATCTGACCATTTTTATTCATACACGTTCACATTCCATACAAACTTAAATAATTATTTTGATTGTGTAAAGCTGCTTTGCGACAATGACAATTGTTATAAGCGCTATACAAGTAAAATTGAATTGAATTGAATTGAATTGCTTATACAAAGACAATAAACTGTTAAATGGATATTGAAAGCACAAAATTTTGCTTTACTAAAATAAACAAAAATTATTAAAATGACTTGATGTTGGTTCTAGGGTTAACAAATATAGCAGGTAGATCAACCAGCTTTTATAATCGTGCCATGAATATGCTGTTATGAATGCTAATATTTGCTGATGTGACAAAGGATGTTTCCATTAGAATCAACAACGTGAATAATATATTTTATAAACTAAATGAACCAGCCTGGATGTGTTTTAAGGTGTCATGTGAAGTTTGACAGAGTTGATCCAGTGTTTAATTTATCGTATGCAGTGTTGAATGTTTTCTATAAATTCTCAGTTGTTTATTTATTTATTTATTTTATTTAATGACACAAAAATATTTTGGGATTTTCATGAGTAACATTTTTTATATGTAAAAGAGCCTGTATATTTTACCAATTAATTAATTCATAAAAGAGAATAAATGAGGCTTGAGTAATGTAAGTAGGTTTTATGTTACATGTGACTCCTACAGATACCTGCTGAAACCTTCAAAGGTTAAAGAGTTTATAAAACAGTGCATGCTTGCTGTGGGTACTAAAGCCAGCCATGCCAACAGCCTAGCAGATGTGCTAGTGGAGGGCGATTTGCGTGGCCACTACAGCCACGGACTTAATCACATGGGTGTGTATGAACTTCACGTTCTGTTAAATATCATTATGTGTCATGCTTTATGTGTGTGTCATTACACAATGTTGAGAAGTTTTCATTTATTTTGCATGTCCTGAAGTATTTTGTTTCTCTTATACCACAGGAATTCATCAACAATTTATATTTATAATATGTCTGTATTTATTAAAGAATAGCCCCTGATGCATTTTGTGTGTAACGCTGTAAATGTGCAAAACAATTAACTTCTTGTTAATATTTACATTCTTATTTTCTATCTTAAATTTAATAAGACTAAAAAGTCTTAACATTTAAGAGAGTAATTTACCTACAGTTGGTCTGTTTCACAGCACAGAGTCCTTTCAAAATTGATAAATGTACAACTAAGTTGTCATAAAAATGGAAAATATTTTAAATATAGTCAATTTAGTTAGTATTTTGTAAATATATTATTAACTGGTATTTCCTGTTATTAGGATTATAATGAGCTATAAATATAATGAACTGATATATAAAGTTGTTAAACATAGTTCTAGATATTTCTACTCATTTCAAGGTTTACAGTGTTTTTATTGTATTGCTGATTATTTGTTCTTTACAGAAATTAATGCTAAAACTTGGCATAATTGAACAAGACTATTTAAAGGCTAAAATCAGTAAAAACTAAAAGTCTGGAAAGAGGTCTTGTATTTGTATATATTAACCTCTAAATAGCAGATACTACCTAAATGTAATTATACTCTAGGTATTACTATCTACGATCTATTACTAATGGGTTGTTTTGCAGATTTGTATGTAAAGGAGACTCAGGCAGGAATCTGTGCAAAGGAAGGCGAGCCAGTGGTGGAAAAGGAGTCAGCGGCTACAGCGCTTGTGAATGGGATGAACCTACTTGGTCCAGTTGTGGGAAACTACTGCATGAATTTAGCTCTGAAGAAAGCACAAGAAGTGGGCATAGGCTGGGTGGTGGCTCACGGGAAGTCCAACAAATTTAGAACATATTCAGAATTTCATTTTTTACACAGTACAAGTGCTTGGCTGTAAATGAGAATCTAGAAAGTAGAACATTTGTAAACAGAGGTCACCACAAAGATCAGATAATCTCATTTTTATTTTCCCATTTGTCTTTGTTTAGGGTCCAACCATTATGGCATTGCTGGCTACTATTCCCTCAAAGCACTGAAAGAAAACATGATTGTGAGTTTTACAGTGATGTTTTTGTGTATGTGTGAAAGAAATAGTTGAAACAAACACTGTTTACTGTTTTTGTAAATATGTGTGTGAATGTTGGTGTCTGTCTGTGTGTTACTTTTCTGTGGACAGCGTTGTTTGTGTGGGTGTTGTATGGATGCCTATTACTGTAAGTTGAATTTTGAGTGATTTGAGTTATGCATATTTTTAGACCAATAAGATCTATTTTGATACCAAGTTATTGAAGTTAAAATCCTTTTTTTTGAATACTTAAAAGAGGATTCATTGACTTAATAAAAAAGAGGGAACGCTCAGCCCCATTTTGTCACCAGGTTATAAATAATTTCACCAACAATGTGTGTTCATAGCAACAAAAAAAAATCTATTACAACTGTAGTAACCAGCTTGAATAGTGTTCATTGAAGTGCTTTAAAACAATGTTTAGAAGAGTTTAGCATTACAACTTTCTCAACTGTGTTGAATGATTAGGAAGATAAGGTGAACAAATTTTTGTTGAAATTGAGAACTTGATACACTTCACCTACTGCACTCTTTTTTTCCATAGTGCAAAACTAACCTGTTGCGTCTTTAATACCTGACTTGACACAACAGGTCACTTCAACCTGCATAATATTCTATAAATCACATCCTCATAAATTTGCCTTAAATCTTAAACAGATTTCATTTATTTTCAAAGTATTTAACATGTTTTAAGTCCTTATAAAAGTAACTAATTTTATACTGTTTAAGGATATACAGTGGAACCTTGGATTACAAGCATAATTCGTTCCGGAAGTGGGCTCGTATTACAAAACACTCGGGAAAACAAATCGAATTTTCCCGTGTGAGGGTTTGCCCACTAGAGGGCAGAGTTATTTTGTAGTCCTGTTTTGTTTAGTTAGGCTCGGTTTCCCAGGAAGCACCTCGGTCAGGTGACGCGGGTTGCGCACCT
>JAQMYG010000012.1:26437355-26448928 GCA_030014215.1 Clariallabes teugelsi
GATACTTTTCTCCACCCATTCCAACCTGCCTGTACCCGCCTCTTCACCTCCTTTGAACACTCTCCGTTGCTCTGGACTGTTGACCCTAAGTACTTAAAATCCTGCACCTTCTTTACCTCTGCTCCCTGTAGCCTCACCGTTCCCCTTGGGTTCCTCTCATTCACACACATGTATTCCGTCTTGCTGCGGACAATGTATGACAAGTGATGTGTGATTAATTTTCAGTGAAAGCTAACCTTCACAGCCATTGTGCCATTTCATATTTCAGCTCAGGAACAGATGGTCAAGAAGCTTTCACACCAGGGTACTCATTTATTAATGGTGCATACACTCAAAAATAGGTTTGGAACATGTACCTCATGTGTCCCACACAAAAGCTTGGATTTATAAAGAAATATTTGATGGAAATTGAACATACATTTCCTCAAACTTCACAATATTTAAGAGAAATATGAATTGTTGACATTGTGTGGATACATAGGGAATTGCAGTTAAATTCACATATCATGCATCATAGTATTTGTTATCAAAAAATGCACCTCTACAATAAATCCTCTTGCACAAGAAATACGTTGCTTTAATTCCCTGATCTACACAGCATTCAGAGACGCTTTTAGTTATGGTCACCACTGGACTGCTTTAAGCACAGTAAGCTGGTGGGGGAGAGTCAGACCGAAGACTTTTGCACCAAACAGAATGAGACTGATGAATTGTGAGGGCATGTTTGCACCCCATCATCTCTCCTAGAACCCCTTTAACAAATTCATTTCAGATCATTGGGTGTGAGACTAGAGTGAGGGCATCACGCATCATATGAGTGTGAATAGCTGAGCCTGATGCAAAGGTCAATTCTACCAAAATCCTTTAATGCCATTTTGTATTTCAGTCACAAATCCTTGCTGATTTCTTTTAGGTTGTTTGTCAAGTTTTCAGGAGCAGTAATTGTGTCCTTTTGTCTTAATCTTTGACACAACTTCCACTTTACAATCCCCAAAATTCTTCCTTTTTGCTTTTTGTGGTGGAAATCCTGGAAAACTATAAAGACAAGTAATTCATTCACTGGTTAGGAGCAATGTAAAAAAAGGTTTATTGAAGCTTGCCACCATTCTCAGCACTACCTCATTCAACAATGGATAGGACAACTCATTTAAATACGCATGAGGTCATTTGCATTGCAGGAGGGTAGCATGAATGATAGGAGCACTGGAGAGTAAGAAAACACGATCCTTTGGGTTCTTAGTACATCTAGCTGTATTTTTGTTTCTTATAAAAGGCATGCAGGCAGAGAACAGGGCTATGGCTGGTGAAGGTTTAAAAACCAGTGAAACTCTGTGGAGTATTATCACATTCCATGACACTTCTTCCTGTTAGCTCACACCATCATGTGGGGTATCATCACCCGCTACACTTCTTTGCTGTACCTCACACCTCCTAACTGAGACCAGTAGCATTTGTCAGCTGGCAGTTTATGCTCCATTCTACTTACCTCAGAAGTGGGAAGTTGGAACATTGTATATACAGTGTAACTCCTTAAATAATGCTTCTTTATTGATGCTAAAAGTACCGATCTTGATTTTACATCATTTGCTCATCTGAGAGTAGAGAAGTGCATGACAGGTTCGTGAGTAAAGGTTTTAACCTTTTCCCAGATAATTCAAATTTATGGCCATCAAGATGGATGGATGGATGGATGGATAGGTAGGTAGGTAGGTAGGTAGGTATGTAGATAGATAGATAGATAGATAGATAGATAGATAGATAGATAGATAGATCGATCAGCTCTGAATTCTTCCACAGACTTTTTAATCATTGGAAATATCTAACTGAAGGATCCGACACTTGGCAAAATACTATTTTCCCACCAGGGTTCACAGGCATGTTCTAACATACTACTTAGCCACTTTTTTATATTCATTGACTTCTAATGGTTAGGCTTTTATAGAAAGTGATAATGTCAAATAATGTCTAACAGTGCATATTAGTGGGTATTTGGGGGTGTGTTGTCTACTGGTTAACACACAGGATGTAAAACAGTTTTTGGAATGAGAGCTGTGAGTTTTGGCACGAGTAAAGCTGTGGTGCTCTCCCAGAGTGAAAAGATCATGACATACCACCACTTCACACCAAGTATCATACACAACTGTATATGTGACACCTCACATCTCTAAAGCCAGCTCTTACACAGCCCTCTAATTCACAATCACACACACATACACACACACACACTATTCACCTGAATGTTTAAAAAATATTGAGTTTTTCCCCTTACTAATCTAAATATTACATTAAATATTAATAACGCATATTTATTCCCATTGTTATCTATGATGTTAGATTCAAGTGTACTAAAACTAGATCAGGAAAAGAATCCAAATATAAAATGCAGTTAAAATGTTTAATATTAGAAAGAGCAGGAAGTTATGTCTATATTGAAATATGTATGAGATAAAACATTTTGAGCGGCACGTTGGTGTAGTGGTTAGCACTGTTGCTGCAGGTTCTGAGTTCGATTTCCGCCTCGGGTTTGTGTGCATTGGGTGTGCTGTCCCAGCATAATGATTGGGTGGGGATCTGGAATGGTCTCTCTGGACTAGATGCTGCTGATGCCAGATGGGTCAGTTTTGGGTGTCTCAGGAGCTGCACTCAGGAGTGTGTGGTGCACACTGAGGGACCCTTTTCCGCTCAACATTGTTGTAAAAAAAAAAAAAAAAAAAAAAGCTGAATTCCCAGCCAAGCCCAAATCAATCTGGTCATTCTGATGTGAGCTGTCAGATCCTGTATGTAAGCTGCAGACTGCACATAGGGCGTGTGCAGAGGACTGGGGGAATAGGCTATTCTGGGATATTGGGCCATCCCACCCCTTATCTTTCTGGTGTTTGGAGAAGACATTTACTGGGCTTTTGGGTAGTGTGCGTATGGCTTGATGCATTGTGCTGCTGCCGTTTGATTGACTGCATAGTTATACTGTATAGATATGCAGGTACCCCTTTTTTCCTCTCTCCCTCCCTCTTCTGCATAGACATGAACACACCCGCTCTCTGTTTAAATCAGCTTTTAAAAAACGTTTGTGTGTGTGTGTGTGTGTGTGTGTGTGTGTGTGTGTGTGTGTGTGTGTGTGTTATGTAAACACAACTGGCCCAACAACTAAGTCAGAAATACATTTCCATAAATTTTGAATTTTTAAATGGGGAAAAATGGATTTAAAGATTAATTGATATCTAAACCATTAGTAGTGGTTTAGATAGTAAATGTAGTGTTTAGTAGTGTTTTTATTGCAGATGAGTTTTAAATGAGCTGTTTTCCCCCTTTGCCTTGCTATATTAATAAATAATTATCAGTAGTAATCATATCTATACCACAAATACTGCAGAGACACATTCAACACTACACAATCATTAGCAGAGGTTATGAGACTGAAATCTTATGATAAGCATCAGATGACAAAATACTTACTTATGAATGAGTGCATTAAAATAAAAGAAGAAAAGTAGTCTATCTCTAATCTCTAAGTTGTGTATCTCTAATCTGAATGTGCATCTGTCACAGAATGGTAAGGATGTGAGATGATGTATGTGTGATCTCGTACCCTGTCCCGCTCCTCCACCTGGCTGCCTCACGGTCTGTGGTTGGCCAGCTGGTGCTCACAGCAACACAGTTGCGAAGTGACTGAGACAGTGTGTGACCACCAGTACTCAGGAAGCTATTACATCTGGTGAAAGAAACCCCCTCCACTCACACACACACACACACACATGTATTCTGCTCTGATCAGGAGGCCAACTGGTTCCTCTTCCCTGGAAGTCTGATGGTCCACCAGGTCCTCCAAACCTCCACATCAACTCATAAGCACATCCCCATAGGCTGACTGACATGTTTTATTTGGCACTTTAACACTCACATTTGTGTTGATTATTATTATTATTATTATTATTATTATTATTATTTTTGCTTCTGGGCTAATCTTATTTATTAATGTGAGATTATTGTCAGGGACGTCAATGCATCTTCTCATTAATGTCATTTAATTTCTCAATTCGAAGAGGCCTGAGGTCAGGTTATTGATTCGATTGACATTTACAGAAGACTCCAAACAAAGCACGATGATAAGACTCTTTGAATGGTGCAAACATTTTAAAGAAGGTTATACATGTATGATTGACAATCTCATCTTGGGCAAGGTGGATCTGAGCACACTGCAGTTGTTCCCATGAACATTCAGCATATGGAACACCTGATACTTTAAAATCAGTAGATAATTTGTCCACTTGCAGAAAGATGGATCTGTCTGTGGGATCTGTACGCACAATCATATCACCACCTGTACATTACAGGAACTCATCTGGGATTTATTGCCACATCCCCCATACAGTCCAATGTTTCAGATGTGCAGCAGGCAGTCTGATCATAGCTTCAGTGGACTGAGAAAAGTTTCTACCTTGATGGTATCGAAGCACTAGTGAAACCCTGGGTAAGTGCATTAGTGTAGCGGGGGATTATATAGAGAAATTTTAAAAAGTTTTTACTCTAATAGCTGTGTTCCGTTATTCTGCACAATAAAAATTCCCAGTTTGATATGAATGCTCCTGATATTAAAAAAAATAGTAAGAAAGGTAGTTCACGAAAACCTCTTGCCTCACAGTGCCATCCAGACACTATTGACTACTGTGACTCACTCCTGGCAGTTTGGTCTCCCACATTACCCACATTATTCAGGCTTGATAATTGATTCAGGATGTAGTTGCAAGATCTTTAAAAAAAAAAAAAAAAATTTTAATCTCTTTATAGCACCCCATTTCTGTGTATCCTCTAGCTTCCTTTAGCTGCCTTCATCTGATTTCCCCCCCCCTACAAAACTCATCAGTATCCACCTACATTAAGGTACAGATGAATCACTGGCTGTCTTCATTTTAAAACTAATGACCCACATCTTTCCAAGCACTTAATCTAATGCCTATATGACCTGTCTAGTGTGTTTACTTTTCAGGTTGCACTAACCCTCGACACAGCTTTAGTTCCTGACCTAGTGTGTTAGAAACTACAATGCAGTTCTGTAAAGCTCAGATTTTTTGTGACAATGTGCGATATAAGTGCCAAGGGTGCCTCAATGTCATATGACATGACGTTTTAAAGACTACTGTACTGTGAATTGATTACTGAAGGCCATAAATGGCCAAAGATAGGCTTACAGAAACTACCATGCCAAACTGCTAAACTATAAGTCATACAAAGCCATAGCTCCACTAAAACATTTTTGAGCATGCTTGCAACTTGGGAATCACTACAGGTCACCCTGGCACACCCCCATAAAACACAAACTTACCATTCCATTCTACTTATTCATAGCAATTCAAAGCAAAAATCATGAATGTTGGAACTGGGCTTTGGATACGTTGCACTGGATAAGGGTGTCTCCTAAAACCATTAAAATTAATTTCAACATAAATTTAAATGAGAACCTTGTGTTGAAGAGTTCATATAAAGAATGATGTGTAAAACCACACAGTCTTAATTACTTTGGTTGTAATTACACTCATTTATGTGGTATGAGCATGGAGCCATGGTCCAGTGCGTCTACTCCAGACCATAAGGGTGGTAAGGAGGTTATTCACTGTAAGGATTATGTGTGTATAGAGTAGGGCTTGGTAATGACATGGCAACAGACAGAGGCAAATGTTTTGTGCTGGGTTTTGAATCACACCCTGTCTTTGCTCTCAAAGCTAAAGTGTGTCTCGTTACACACTAATGCTAGGTTATATGTGCGCTTTACATGTAAGTGAAATGTCCAGTTTTATATTTGCAGAGATTAATGTGATGGTTTTGTGAAACCATAAAAAAATGTTTATACCAGAAAAGACATATGTTAGATCCTCCAGCCTGGCAACCAGCAATAACACATGCACAACATGTACGTATGAACAATGTCACACTCATGACTCAGAGTGACTTAGCTAGACTTGTGTTATGTGTTGGGACTTGGATCCCATACAAATGGTGATTATACTTTCATGTAGGTGAGCGTGGACAGGCAGATATGACACTTGTGGGACAAACAATCACTGCGTTCAATGTACCTTGGAATTGCAACATTAGAGCTTGGAATGACACCATTTTAATGATTTAAAGGGACCTTTTTTCCTCTAGTGGATGGTCAGGAGTTATGGCTTTTAGTCAAAACATATTGTCAGCACCATACTATAGGAATGACTGCTTTACACAGGTCTGGGTCACCATGATATTTAAGAAGTAAAACCAAACAGCAACCTCTTGGTTCCTAAAAATTAGTCCAACACTAAAGTACCAAAACATGCAATTACTTGAATGACCACTAGGTTTCTAAAGTGAGTCAATCCCCACAGACCACCATGTTAAAATGTCCAAATTCAAACCAGATGGTTTGCTCAGTTCTTTTCATACAGTCTATAAGTAAGACCAGCTATGTACTGAAATATTAACCTGAGTGACCTAAAAGCCCAATAAAGCAATATTACAAAGCATTAATATGTGATTCAAATGTTAGAAGCAAATATTTGTGTGTGAAATAAGAATATGGAGACACTCTACCTGCTAAGACTAGCACACCAGGGCCCTTAGATGCCAAACAGCACCTATAAGATAGCTCTATCAGAATGTCTCATTCTCAGCCAGGAAAGAACTCTCAAAAAGCCCTGAGAGGATTATCCAATTACTCTGGCCCTGGTGAATTCTTGTGGTACCATCTCTTTCATGCTAACGCTTCAAAAGAAATGCAAAAGCACATCATATATTTTTGATTGTCGCTAAAACCAGTGTAGTTTTTTTTTTTTTTTTTTTTTTTACATTTTGTGCAGGCAGACTTCTGTAAATACTGTACTCTTCCTTTCCCTTTTGTTCCTGCCACTTGGATGAAAAGGAACTAGCATCAATTTTCCATTTCCGTGCATCCCATTGTGATGACGACACAGACAGGTGTAAGTGACACTGCCTTGCGGGAACAGGGTTTGTCTGCTCTGCTTTGTCTGCAGCAAACAGAAGGACTGAATACAACAGAGGTTTCTTCTCTGGAAGGACAGGTGTGTTCTACCTGCTAGGAATTTTTTTTAATGGGAGATCACATTTGTTATTCTTTTATGATATGATGTTTACTTGGACAATCATATATACTTACAATATTATTTGTATTTATTTATGAGAGTATTTCTTCCTTTTCTTCTTAGGATAGTAGGATTCAGTTGATTTACACATACTGGTAAATATTCATGTCATAGTTTGATAACTGTCTTAAATTTTATCCTGAATAACAAACATGAAAGGATTTTGCACGTATTAAACGGTAACCTACAGTCTATTCATCTCACTTTACTACAGTTGATAGTAATTGCAGTTGGGTATCCCTTCTGTCTGAATTACAATTCCATTTGGTTCTGGATTAGCTTGTTATTGTGTAGCTAATGAGCCACAACATAATATTTCAGACAAATAGGTAGGGTGACAAGTTTCATAGCATTTCCTAGCTATAGTACATGTGCACATGTGGCAAAAGTTGCTTTAGCAAATGTGTCAAGTCTGTCATTCAAATGATGCCTTATGACATTACATTAAACCTTAGGGTAGACTTTAAAGAGAACATACAGCATCTTAAACTACAAATCAAAGCATTACAACTGTAGGATTGTTTCTCATTAGAATTGATTTTGCCAATTATGTGCAACCTCCTTAAAAAAAAAAAAAATTTAAAAAAAAGCAGCAGCTGAGGCCGTCAACCTATATCTGTACAATTTGGGGCATTGTACTACTTGATTTGCTGTATTAAATACCTGAACACTGGAAAAAAAAAAAAAAAAAAAAAAAAAAAACATTAGACATTCCACAAAACCTCTTCTGTCATTAATGTTAACTACAGAAAGCATTACAAACACACAAAAGTATTGGATGAACACATTATATTTCAAAATGTAGTGACAAACAAAATGGCTCATGAACATAAAAATGCTACACTACAAACTAGTGACATCTCTACAAAGAAACTAATAAAATTAGGCTCAATATTTATATCTTGATAAGAATTAAGACTTTTTACAAATTCACGATTGTCCCCATGACTGAAACAGACTGGTCAAGCTGTTTAAACATTACAGTGTAATGTGCACGTACACATGAATAAAAAAAAATAAAAATACACCGCTGTATAACGGAAATGCATCCAAATAGAGGATCAAGCAAACTGTCAGGGATTAGCTGCCAGCTAAAACGCCAGCATAAAGCTATGGAAAGCATCAGAGGAATCAGCATAGGGGAGGGGGGGAGAGATAATTTAAGAAATTCTTTAAGAAACATGTCTAACTGCTTAAGGTGTCCAGGAGTGACTAGTCGGAATATATGCAGGTCAGTGTTACAAGTAAACAGCACGGGGAAAGACCTCCAGGCTGTTATGTAAACAGTGTTAACACACAAGTCAAGGACACAGTCCAGCAGTCCAAATGCTACATTTCATTGCTTTTTGTGCATGTACTTCAGCAGGTTCACAAATCAGTTCCTGAGAAGCAAGATCACGTCCACCCAGTCATCAGAGCTGCTTCTTCAGCAGTTCTCCAGATCCTCCACACTCCCAGTATGGGGGTGAAGTTTCAGATGAGGAGCTGAGGTGTTGTTCAAGCACGTAGCACATTGCCCATCCGTCATCATGTTTCCACGAGGGCTGCATTCCTTCACTCCGAGCAGTTTCCTTCTTCAGCTATTAAAACCTGAAAAACAAAATGGCAGTTTATGGTCAGCAAAATATCGTGAAATCCATCGATTTGTCGAATGTAGAAAATGATTTAAGGACCACAAGTGGGCAAAGAAAAGAAAAAAAATACAAGATAAGAATTCTCCTCACTCGCCATTAGTGGTGTAGTGTTTTTCCCGCCACAGCGCGCGCTCACGCCCCTTCCCCCACCTTCACTCTGACCCCCTCCTCCCTCCTCTACTGCAACAACAAACACTGACCGCTGCTTTCCCCTCACCACACCTAGTCCACTGCCGCCATAACACACGCTAAGCAGTCGCGGAAACTTGTGGCCCAAATGCATACATTTTTAATATTCTTGTGTACCTTCACCGAAGTCGTTTCCGTGGCGTTTGCTCGAAGGAGAGGGAGCTGAGGGCTTTTTGAGACACACTCTCAGGTCCTAGCTTCCTTCGTTTGACGTAAAAATCTGTAAAGGGAAACGAGACGACACTTTATCACACGACAAGCTCGGGTTTATTGTTATTTTTTTACTATCTAAACTTCTCTCCCACCTGTAATACGGCATGGGGATGTAGTAACCCGTGCGCGTGCTTTCCTCGTCCTCGTGCAGCCTGCCTTCCGTTCTGTGCGCGTGTCCTCGCGAGAAACAGCTCCGGTTCTTGCAGCGTCGCTCCGAGCGCAGTTCTCCCGGTTCGGAGCCTCTGTGTACGGCTGAACCTGCAGAGCAACAGCCCTCTTTTTCCCTACTTGTACCGCCTCTTGATAGAACACCGGCGTCGTCTCCATCGCCGCTCCCTCCCACTCGTAATCTCCGAGCAGCGGCGTCCCGGAGGCGAAGTTAAAATTCCACCGTTGCTCATCCTTTTCGGAGATCTCACGCAGCTTCGCCTCTATGTCCCGGTGCAGCTCATCGTGATCCACAGGTCCGAATAGACTTCGACACACGCTCCTGCGCGGGCGCTGAGGGGAGAAGTCCCCCCTCGCAGGTCCAACACTGCTGAGCGAAACCTGAACTCTGGACATCTCCGTCATTTCTTTATCAGTGGAAGTCGTGCAAGAGCCTCAGGGTGACAGTAAATTCAAAACAGCCAATTCGTGACTCTTATAAACCAGTTTAAACTAAGCTGAAGTGACACGCAGCGTTGCTATGCTCGATTTTTTAAAGAGCTCGTTGCCTGACAGCAGCGTGCAGCGACACAAGAGAGCGATCGGATTGGTCAGCAAGTGACCACCCTCTGCTCAGGAGCCCGCCTCCGCTCTTTTCTGATTGGTCGTTGGGACTTTTGGAAAGGCGCCAAAATGGCGCGAGTTTCTCGTGATTTGTTGTGTTGTGGTGTGTGTTTGTAAGGGGTGGTCGCTTTTAAACTGATGAATTGTTGAACTGCATTTCTTTGGGTGTTGTTTTTCCTGTCCCCCCATCACAATGGAGTCAAGACAGAAAAAGGAATTACACAAAAATCAGAATGGCAAATCTATAAAGTAGGGGGAAAACACGAACAGTCCTATTTGAACCTGATTGGTAACACATTTTGTTACCTGTCTTCTCAGTGATTAAACTTTTGCAATATGGACAGCAATAAAATGAGCACCAGAGGAGTAATTTTATATTAAGTTTGCATTTTCTATGTACCTGGATGTTTGCATCATAGCAGCCGAAGGAGTCCTGGAGCAGAGAAGGATGGCTCTTTTTTTGATTTGGGGGAACTAAAGTTCCATCGACAATTAAAAAAATACAATATTTATAAGGAATCTATTTTCCATGTCGCAACCTGGAGGGAAGGGGTTTAATATCTAAAAGAGTGTCACATACACATGTGTTATGAAATGAAATATGGCAAGTAGCAGCAGTAATGTTGTTTTCCGATGTCAGGCAACAACTGTTCAAAACATCAAGTCCTGAGATATTATTATTTATATAAATAAATGAAAGGTTTTGTCTGTACATTGATCACAACTCGTTTTTTTTTTTTTAATTATATCTTTACATTTCATACATTGGAGGACTAAAAACCACAACATTTTTGTCTGTACAGTGCCTTGCAAAATTCATACCCCTCAAACCTTTCCACATTTTGTCACATTACAACCATAAACATAAATGTATTTTATTGGGATTTTATTTTTTATTTTTATAGACCAACACAAAGTGGCACATTATTGTGAAGTGGAAGAAAAATGATAAATGGTTTTCAGAATGTTTTACAAATAAATATCTGAAAAGTGTGGCATGCATTTGTATTGAGAATCTACACTGAAAATACAGTTGCAAGTCTTTTGGGGTATGTCTCCATGAAATTCTTTGCAAAATATTTCAAACTCACTCAGATTGGATGGAGAGAGTCTGTGAACTGTACCTTTCAAGTCTTGATTCTCAACTGGATTTAGGTCTGGACTTTGACTGGGCCATTGTAACACATTAATTCTTTGATCTAAACCACTCCATTGTAGCTATAGCTGTAAGTTTAGGATTGTTGTTCTGCTGGAAGGTGAATCTCTGTCCCAGTCTGCAGACTCTAACAGGTTTTCTTCTAAGATTGCCCTGTATTTGACTCCATCCATCTTTCCATAAACTCTGACCAGCTTTCCTGTCCCTGCTAAAGTCCCTGAAAAAGTTAGATTTATGTCTCATCTGACCAGAGCACCTACTTCCACATGTTTGCTGTGTCCCCCACATGGCTTGTCACAAATTCTTAACGGGAGTTCTTATGGCTTTCTTTCAACAATGACTTTCTTTCTGCCACTCTTCCATAAAGGCCAGATTTATTTAGTGCACAACTAATAGTTGTCCTCTACAGGGGCGTAGATTTAGGGTGGACGGTGGTGATGTGTCCCCACCAATATCCTCCGACCATTGAAATGTCCCCAC
>JAQMYG010000012.1:26509406-26520388 GCA_030014215.1 Clariallabes teugelsi
GTGTGTGTGTGTGTGTGTGTGTGTGTGTGTGTGTGTGTGTGTGTGTGTGTGTGTGTGTGTGTGCGCGCGCGTGTGTGAATGAGTGTAATAAATCATGTTTGTATTGTTGTTCTGAGCTTGTCTATTTGTTTTGTAGGATGTGGTGCGGAACTGGTACAGCCGTCTGCCGTCGATTGTGCAGAATGCAGAGCAGCTGGTGAGCACCGCTGAAGAGTGTGCTCGGGCCTGCACAGAGGGTGAGTGTTTGCAGAAAGTACAATATAAATAAAGAGTTGTGATTTAGATATGTGTCTTGGACATGTTTTGTGGAACATGTGGCATGCCTGACATGAGTGAGCACAAGTCTGCTAGTCTCTCTAATGTTCTTTCTAATGGCTCTACATACAGTATGAGGTTTGTTTTTTCCTTAGGATCTTTAATCAGACTCGGGGCCTGCATGAATCGCTATTGGCAGCAGAAAAAAGCAATGGCGCCAGGATGTGAACCAGCTGCCGTGAGAACCATGATGGATGCCCTTCAGCCTATATCCCTAGGGCAATGTCTGGCAGGGGCAGGAGGCGGTGGCTTCCTGTTCATACTCACACGGGATGCCCAGCAGGAGGAGAAAGTACGACAGATCCTTAACAGCACACAGGTGAGAGAGAGACTAAAGAATCAGGCTATAAAATTCTGCCTCTTTATTTGTCCTGCAATCAGATCAGTAATATAAAGTATTTAAAATGATGGCCAGATTGTTTAAATCTCGCATTGGTGTGTTTTGTTTCTTTTTTGTTCCAGGGTCTCTGTGATTTCAGCGTGCACTCTGTAGAAATTGACATGGAAGGCATTACAGTCCTACATCAGAGAACAGGAACTGCTCAGTGCTGAACTGCACTTAATCTACACTAACTGCACCAAGCCTGGAGAAGTGAAGCACACTGAACAGATCAGGCCAAAATAAACTAAAACAATGTGGGGGGAAAAAATAAACTAAAGTGTAGACTGGAAGAGGACCAAGCAGACAGGAGTGGAATCTGATGTGTTCATTTGCTATTAGAGCCCTTTCATATACTATAAACGTTCAGCCTGTTGTGTTTTAAGATGCTCTTCTGCTCATGTTTGGAAAGACTATACACATACTGTATATACACTTTCCTCACGATGAAACAAATCATTAGAGTAGATTAAAACTGAAGAAAATGTAAATGCGATCCAGTGCTTTTGGTTTAAAAAAAAAAAAAGTTTTTTACTCATTACATGAAAGCAAAATGTATGCTTTTAATGTACAACGTACTGTATATCATATATAAATATCATAAGCATATGTTACTAGCTGTTTTTTTTCTTCAGCCCTGTGTTGAGGCTTCTATGTTGATCTTTAGTACACTGACAGCTCTTGGATCTAATTAAAAAACATTTGGTCGGCTGGATTTGGTCCTCCACCAGACCGGTCCTAGCCAGTGAGCTGTGTGTTTTGATCCCCCTCCCGGTGTACAGTATAGCTTCCTGATTCTTATTTTTAGCATCACTAAGCCAGGGGCATTCTGGGGTAATGCTGGATTTATGCACTATTACAGAGGGAGCAGGAGAATGTTGATTCAGGAAGGTTGCTCCTTATACATCCTTCCCACACTAATCTGGAATTGAATTAGAAAAGCAATTAAAGTGTTTCAGTTCTGGTGTCCTGTAAATTTCACAAAGAAATCATGAAACTATTCAGGTTTTGAACACCAAAGGTTGTGGAAATATTGTTGTAATTCTAACTGAATGTGTGACCCTCATTCTTGTTACATGGCAAATGTATTGTTATTTTTAATTATATTTTTGTATTTACATTTACAATTACAGGATTTCCATCACATATAGTTTGTATAAAAGTACTATATGAGACTGATTACCAAATAAAACCCCAAATGTAATTTGTAAAATGAAATATTTATGATTTGTAGCTCAGTTGCATAGAGGAAAAAAAAAAACATCAATGCAGCATAATTTTAAATAAAAATGTAATGCATCAAATGCTCCAAACTTTAGTGCTTTTAATTTTATTGGCATAAATCTCCACGTTACAAATCCAGTCAGCTCCAGAATGATTAGAAACAGTGGTTTCAGAATATACAGTACACTCACTTCCACTTTAATAGAAAATCCTGTATACCTGCACATTCATGTAAAATAAATCAATACAAAAGAACATGCATCATGCAGATACACGAGCTTCAGTTTTTCACATCAGAGTTACAGTAAATAAAGAAAAGTATGATCTACAGTACTGTGTAAACATCTTGCACCACTCTGCATTTCTTCATATTTTGCTTTTAAAGAACCAGACTTTCTTGGATTTTTAATGTAGTCTTGAGGAATACTATAGTTCTCCAGGCTTCCTAAAGGACTTGTTTTTGGCAAGTTGTAGCTCTCATCGTCAGTCCAGTTCCTGTACTTGACCTGTTTCAGGGGAATGTTTTTGTTTGTCAAGCCCCACAGTGACCTATTAATCAATCAAGGATTAAAAAAAAAAAAAACATCTAACTTAAGGCATGAACCAGTAAGAAACAGGTACAGATGATGTGATCAGACTGGTGATTAGTATACTGGTGATGCTGAATGCTGAGTGATTGGAACAGAGGAGAGGGAAAATGAGGTTCTACCTGAGGATTTTAGGAATTATTGATCTGGGGTTTCATCTAAAGTTTACATACAATGATGAGAAACAACAACAATAATAATAATAATAATAAAAACTTGCTCTGTGGGTGAAAATGCTTTATTCTGCAGGGAAAGGGGGCTGACTACTGTATATATGCTTATACACACACAATATACAAGCAAGGTTACTTGCATCATTAGAAAAAAAACATCACATTTGCAGTGTAAATGTTTACCCTTAAATATACAATTCCAACTGCTTAAGATCTTCAGGGTGCTGATTGTTAGTCTAGCTTGTATCTCAGTTCATAAAAGGAATAACTCTCATCGTCTGAGTGTGCGAGCCGCACTGTAAACTAGCTGTTACTCAGATCGCTCCTATTTCCCAGCCACGGTTGAGAGCTGGTCTCGGATGCGTCCCAGTCCGTCTAGCATTGTGTCCAAAGTTTCCTTGCTTAGTTCCACAGTGACTGAAGACTCACTTGTGCTGCTGCTCACGTTGCCACCTTCTTCGATCTGCACACAAACACCAATCATACATTTATTTTTCCTTCACAGGGCTTAGTGAAGTGTATCAGAGCTATGTGTACAAGTGTTAGCGTTCAGTCCGTCATACCTTCATGTGCAGGATACAGGTAGGCACAGCCATGCGGCTCACTAAGTCAGACGCCGTCTTCATGTCCACCCTCCAATCCAAATCGACAAGCCGTGGCAAAGAGACTGAAGCACAAACACACCAGAAATTTTGCTTGCATGTTGGTGTGGTTTGTTTTTGTAAACTACACTGTAATATTCTGTAGGAATCAAATGCTTGAGTTCCAGAAAACTGAGACTTAGAAAAAAAACTTACTTTGATCGGACAAAGCCTCATTTCTCCATGCCAGACTAAAAAAATGTATATGGTTAAATAATCACTATATAAATAATGACATATTAAAGAAAGCTTTATGGATAATTAATAAACAAGAGCTTTATAGTCACCTCTGCTCCAACAGGATCTTAGTGATGAGGTTTTTAAGGTTGGAGTGGAACGTGGCTGGGAAAACTGACTGGATTTGTTCTGGTGCTGTCAGATTGTAGAACACCACATGATGCGAGAGCAAATGAAAAGCTCTCAGCACCTGTGAAAGACAGATTTGCATGAATAAGCTTTGCTCCTGACATATAATGTTTAAAATACACAAATCAGACCCCACCTGCACAGCCTCACTGCTTGACACAGACAGCGCTTGGGCGGTGCCGTCTATAAGTGTCTGGGACTCGTGTGCATGCGAGGAGAAACTGTCTGTGCATATTTTACGCACGACATCTTTGGATGAAGCCTGAAAAAAAAAAAGACACAGACAGGAATAAAGCAAAAATGTATTAGACAGGGAATATACAACCATACTGTCAAACGAGGAGAACCTTAGGGCTTTACACATGTCAAGTAATCCTTAATGAGAAATTGAACACAAATACACAATTGTTCTACACTTACTTGACAGATAATCAGATGCTTCCCCGCATTACCCTGATCAACATTTGATATTAAACAATATTCATAATTTGCATGACTGTTCCAAACAGTTGAGATTTGCCTCATAGTACAAATTACCAATATACAGAGCAGCGCAAAAAATGTATACACACTTCATGATACTGTAGCATCAGCGATGGTGCGAATACTGACATCTTTAGAGGAAACATAATGCCACATGTTGCTGCTATAATTCAATTTGAGTTTTAAAAAAAAAAACAGCATAGGACAGCTGTGGAAGTGTGTATACATTTTTCTGTGTCCCTCTGTATTTTTGTTTAAATACTGTAGAAGAAAAAAAATATTGAGGTATGCTACAAACCGATTAAAAATACATATAGAGCATACCTCAACCGAGAGGTCAAGATGGCTCAATCAGGTTGAGTTAAACAAATTTAATAAAATAGTGATTGTTCCATTTCCAAACAACTTAAAGACACAACAGATAACTGAATATACACTGATCAGCCATATCATAACCATCACAAAACATTAACACATTAACCTTGATTATCATTTAAATACCAGTAAACTGGTAACAGGATCATGGGCATCCAAGGCTCACTCACACCCATCAGCCTGGCCAGTCCGATACCAGAAAAGCCAATACAGCACAACTCACCAAATAAAAGTCAATACTGGCCACAATAGAAAGGCGCCAGAACACCGAGTGCACCACAGTCTGCCACGCATGTGGCCCAGCAAGCAAAGAGCCCAAGGTTTGCGACCCAGCCTCTAAACTCCCTAGATCCCATTCTGCTTAGGCTCCCACAAGAAACACTGGACAAACAAGTCCATAAAGGCAATTATTACATGTCACAATTCCTCACTTCGCAGTTCATTCAAAAAATGTGTGCCTATTAAATAAAGCAAAATGTAGTACAGGGAGAATGTCCAAACATACGGTCAGATTAAGAGGGAACAAAAAACCTCAAGAACAACCTTAAGACTTAGGACATGCCATTGAATCCTTAATGAGCAGGTGAACACACATGGCCTGACCTTCTGATGCATACATAAAATAAGTAACCGAATGATATAATTGTATGAAGTAGAAGCTCAAGCTGATTTCTTTCTATTCCGGGCAAATAAATAACAAAAAAACTAATTGGAACTGCCACTTGATTACATGTGCACTGGGAAATTAGTTTTAACCAGCTTCAAACATCAAAAGCTGTGATTGAAAAGTGCATTACTTTCTTGAGTATAAATAAGAAATTCCCCATTCGAAGTAAATCGTCCACACAAAGCACAAGTCTTGTGTGGTTTGAATAAAAGAATAAAAACAGACAGTTTTTCTGTTCATCATTCTTGCAACTAGAGACATGATTATGAGTGAATCTGAAGCCTATCCTGGGAACACTAAGAGAGAATCCACACTGGATGCAAGGATGTCTGGGTTCATCATTCACACACACACACACACACACACACCAGCAATTCCTTTTACACAGACACAGACAAAATAGAGGTAGTGAGAGAAACAGATGGACAGAGAGACAGAGGTACAGACAGGGGGGGAGAGAGAGAGAGAGAGAGAGAGAATGACAGAGGGAGAAATATAGACAGACACACAGACGGTACCATGCATCATCATCATCATTATTATTATTATTACTATTGTTGTTGTTGTTGTTACTCGTTTGCAGTTGATCCCGCAGTATTAATGTCAATACTAATGTGCTCCTAACATCCGTAGAAGATTACAAAGCCGTTTTTTTTTGTTTGTTAAAACCCCCGCAGTGCATGTGAAATACCTTTAATAGCAGCTGTAGTGAACTGAAGTGCTCTTCTGCCAAAGGCGCCATCTTGGACTGACTAACGTGACTGTCACGTGACCGCGCCGCGCTCACTCCGCTTCCATTCGGCCAGCGGTTCCGTTCCACCGAGTCCGGAGTCGACTCCAATACTGATTCTGAAAGAAGAGTCGACTCTAGACAAGGATTTTATTGTATTTTTACCTTTTTTTTTTTTTTTTTTACATTTACACCAGTCAGCTATTTGTGTGTATTTTGTTCCCACACCATAGTAAGTCATGCCCACAACATAATATCTCATTACTACTCCTTAGCAGATCGTGACCACAGCATACCATCTCATTCCTACGCCTTAGTAAGTTAAGGCCACAACATACTATCTCATTCCTTAGTAAGTCATGGTCTCAACATAGTATCTTATTCCTAAACCATAGTAATATAGGAATATTATTAGCATGTTCCCATGCCTTAGTAACCCCCCCCCCCAAATGTCACCAGAGTGGCTTTGTAACTTTTTGAGATCTATTAATTTATATATTTTATTCCTCAGGTTTTTACTGTATGCTGAAATTAATACTTAAGCAATGAGGTCAAATCAGGTTTAACTGTCCGGAAAACCCCTTAAGTAAACTATTTTCTGCATACGTTATACTACAGTACTGTAGACTGTCAAGTGTGTGATAAGAGACAATTTTTAAAAAAAAAACAAAATATACACTAGGTGGCGCGCGCGCGTTTTTGTGATCTCCTCATCACGACAGTAGAAGAAGACGAGCGGAGGCTTGACGTAGCGTCGCTCCGCCCTGCTGCTTCCTTTTTCACGGTGGCAGTCAGCGAGACACCATGAAGGCGTCTGGCACAGTACGTAATTTATAAGTTTTAAGCCATCGTTACTCACTATAGCCGATTTTTTTGTGCATTACAATATCTCGTAAAATATACACGGAGTTGTTTCAGGTCGAATATATGATGTAAAAGCGTTATAAAGTATTTAATTTAACGGGCCTGTTCGGGCTACAACATGGCGGCCGACAATGTGTTGCGAGCCATGTGGTGTTAGCCGCCGGTTTACTCTTATTAAAGCATTTTTCAGCAAATATGTGAACGTTTACTGGAGAAATCTCATTTAGAAAATGAAATTCAAGCCAATGCGTGTGAATAGATTCCTTTGACGATTGGCATACACATGGAGAAGAGGGAGCGTAACTTAGCGATGTAACCTGGCTGATTTTGTAGTTTTCCTATCAGCAGGTTGTTATAGTGAAAGATGTTTTTTTCAGTTCTTTACATCAACATCCGTCTGTTCTTTACGTCAGTGATTGGAAGAGCATGATTAATTTGGCGTGAAGATGAGGTGACCAGCAATCTTACATTTGTGTACTTCATAATGAGTTCGGTTCTACAGGACACATCCAGTGTCTTTTAGCGGACATAAATTGATGCTAATGTAACTGTTTTTTGTTCAGTTTTATTAGTTTTATATGATAAGCTTATTGGAACGCTTGTTTTCTCCTTCTAGCTTAGGGAGTACAAAGTTGTTGGGCGTCTGTTGCCCTCTGCCAAGAACCCAGCTCCTCCTCTGTACCGCATGAGGATCTTCGCCCCCAACCATGTGGTGGCCAAGTCTCGCTTCTGGTACTTCGTCTCTCAGCTAAGGAAGATGAAGAAGGCTTCTGGAGAGACTGTGTACTGCGGCCTGGTAAGAGCATGCACAGCACTGCAGTGCCTTGATCATAGCTTAAGATGTAGTCTTGAAGAGTGAAAATAGATTGTCCGGTTCATGTGTAAGATTGTATGAAAATGCTTGCAGCTTAAGCAATCAGCATGTAGAACAGGCAACAAAAACTGAAGTGAGATCATAAATCATGGTCAAGTCATCACACTAAAATGTTTATGTAAATGATACAACAATATTGGGTATGAAACCATTTCAGTATTTTCAGTGTCAGCTGACCCAATACATGGAAGTGTAAATAATGCAGGGAACACGAGTAGGAATTTGTTCACTGTATATTTGCAGTGTTTAAAAACTGATTGTAATGCATCATTGTCTAACTTTGCCTTGCTTCCTTCCTCCATAGGTTCATGAGAAATCCCCGCTGAAAGTGAAAAACTTTGGCATCTGGCTGCGTTATGACTCCCGCAGTGGCACCCACAACATGTACCGCGAGTACAGAGACCTCACCACCTCCGGAGCCGTTACCCAGTGCTGTGAGTACTTGCAGAACTTTACAGCACTCTCAAATGTTTACAAATTCGTGATTAATAGAAGAGCTGCACACAAACCCAAAGATCATTGTTTTTATATATATAATGCTCTTGCTATGTGTGCGTAAAGAAACAGGACCTTGTCGCCTTTCATGTTCTCTTGTGTCATTGGAAGTGAATTCAAGGTTCAACATCAAACTAACGTCATGTTCAAATCATTTTGGTCCTGTTTGGAGATTTATACCTCCCCCCCAATATTGTCTTTTCACTGATTTTGTTGTGTTGTAGACCGGGATATGGGAGCTCGTCACCGTGCTCGCGCTCATGCCATTCAGATTATGAAAGTCCAGGTGATCGCAGCCAACAAATGTCGCAGAGCTGCCATTAAGCAGTTCCATGTAAGTCTTACTGCTAAGGTTACCTTTCTTGACTTGAGTGCTGCTAATCAGCAGGTCTCTCACTGGACTGGTGCTGTTGCCAGTTCAGCTTCAATACTTGCAAGAAAAAAATGGCCAGGTACCTCTTCCAGATTAAGAATATGGTCTTAAAATCTGGCGGCTTTGTAAACTGGCGACATCCTGTTGATTGGTTTGTCAGTAAATGAAGGGGGTCTGATCACTGTTTTACGCTGTTCATGTCTTTCCTTTGACAGGATTCCAAGATCAAGTTCCCTCTGCCCCACAGGGTTCTGCGTCGCCAGCACAAGCCCCGCTTCACCACCAGGAGGCCAAAAACATTCTTCTAAATTGTATGTTTGCAGTCCTGTTTATTGGGAAATAAAAAAAAATCACAAAATTGAACTGTTGTCTGGCATATTTTTCGGAGGGGGGCGGGGGGCAAGTGGGTGGTATGAAATGTGTTGGAGTATTAAAGGTTGGTTTATTCAAATCTTTTTAGGGTTAATGTTTTAGGGTTAATGTTGAGGCACAAAATTAAGCCATATTAAGTTTATAAGGGATTTAGGTTTTAAAAATTAACAGGAATGAGCTTTAAGGTATAAACACAGGCAGGTGGAACTTTCTGTATATTAAGCTTGGAATATTGTGTTGCTTAAAATTACAAATATTTAAACTGAACTGGGACTTAACTATTTAAAACAAAAAAATGTATATATAAAAATTTAAACTGAACTGGGACTAATGCTTGAAGTGGACATGGTTTGTAATGTTTACACCTTATAAGTGTTTCTCAAATATTAAGTAATTGTCCAGATGGATATAAAGGCCCACACTACAGCTGGAACATTAGCTGTATAGCTAGCTAGCATAAGTCATTCTGTGGACTAATCGGAATGTCATCAGCTAAATGGTTCTATAAATTATATGAATTTAGTATGTGCAATAATGCTTAAAAATAGTCATTTTAAACCGCTTCAACATTTTTGAATGTCTATTTATGGATTATGCATTTATAAAATATTTTAAAGAACCAAATCCCCTTCTAACCTCAAAATATTTGAAATTGTACTATACAGAAATAAAACCTTTTAGCATCTTTGTTTATATCATTGAGGGTCAGAGGTCAACACTTGACCCAAAAGCCGACAAAGCTTACAGCAGTTTAGCCTCAGCAGTGTGTTAGGTTTGGTACTGACAATTGAACACACATGTCTTAGTTTTCTGTACAAGTCTTTACATACTGTCCATCAAAGGTGAATTTATCAATGACCATGAAATCACCTGGCACGAAGGTTCTCCTAGTTGAAATCCATCCATTTTGTTCGTTAGGATGATCTCTAATCGGTTGCACCTTCTGTGCATATACATACTATTTCAGTGGAGTGGCACTTTAATTCAATTAAATTTTATTTGTGTAGCGCTTTTAACAATTGTCATTGTCACAAAGCAGCTTTACACAATCAAAAGAATTATGGAAGTTTGTATTAAATGTGAATGTGTCTAAATCAAAGTGATCAAATTGTCCCTGATGAGCAAGCCAAGGGTAACTCCCTGAGATGGGATTAGGAAGAAACCTTGAGAGGAACCAGACTCAACAGGGAACCAGTCATCATTTGGGTGATAATGGATAACAGGGATTGATCTGCAGTCATACTGTGTGTTAGGTTATTTAATATAAATTTAACTTTAATAGGCCTAAGAATTTGGTCTTCAAGGGAAATGGCACCTTGCCACTGGTTGGGAATACTGCATGCAACAAATTCAAAAATCATAAAGGAGCTCAGAGAGAAGCCAATGGTCACAGCAAAAAAAATAAATAAAGTTGCACAATGCAGTTAATTAATTAAATGCAAACAGATTTTTGTCATTTTTTCTTGTCTGTCCTCAACTGATGTCTTTAACCATGCCTTGGTTCAATATATTTGAGTCCTGAAATATGCCTGCGCAAGCAGAGGAAAAGCTTCAATTGACACCCTGGGTCATTCAGTACATTCAGGTCATCAGCTGGCTTTATTTTATTGCCATACACAGCGGGGAAAATAATTTAACTCCCTGCAGATTTTGTAAGTTTAACCACTTACAAAGATATTTTTTTATCATAGGTTTATTTCTAAGGATTAGAGACAGAACATCAATCACAAATCCAGAAAAAAAACGATTTATAACATTTACATGATGGTTTTTTTTGTTTGTTTAAAAACACAATGTAAATGTTATAAATCGCGGTGCATTTCAGTGAGTAAAATAAGTATTTGATCCCCTACCAACCAACAATAATTCCGGCTCCCACAAACTGGTTATGTGCTCATGGGGTACACAGATAATTAATGCAACCACGGGGGGGCGCAATCCAGTGTCTTCTTGTGCCAGTCCCAAGTCTGGATAAATGCAGAGGTCATGGCCCGGGTTAACAACGACCGCCACTGGTGCTGTTGACCTACAGGGTGCCGGTGGAAATTGGGCTACTGTTGGTCG
>JAQMYG010000012.1:26536601-26550131 GCA_030014215.1 Clariallabes teugelsi
CAGTGAGAGAAATCTAGCCTCTGTTGAGCTTTAACAAGTGCATCAAAGTCAGGTTGAATGTTTTAGGTGGAGATGTGTAGCACATTTGTCATTTATGCAAAATTTTGAAAGTAGGTTTTATTTTCTTAATTCCAAGCAACCTTTCGCGGGCCAGTCAGAATCAGGCCTTAAAATGCCCGGGTCTGCTGTAGAGGAACAGAAATAGAAGAAATAGAAAGGGGATAATTTCAATAGTGCACAAGGCAGTTTAAATATACCAAGATAATAGACAAGATTTTAAAAAAAATCCATTTTATGTTGCATATCTCCAAAAGAAACAGGTCTAAAAATGACAGTTCAGGCTTTACCTTTAGAAATCTTCATTGTTTGTTTAGAGTACTGTAAGGAGGGTTTTCACTGTTCACTTTTTTCTTCTCCTCATATACATTTATACACTTACGCATAAAAGTTATTCCTCAACTCAAAGGGCTCAGTGGCAGTAAAACAGTGGTTGTAAGTTAATTAGAGTGGCATGGGCAGCTAGCTGGTCCAGTCCAAAGAATGTTGGATTCAAAATCCTAAAATATTGGCGTGAGAAATCTGCCCACACCTCACCGTGCACAGTTAATCCTATCAGCATGCGTGAAAGTGTGTGTTTGCCCAGGGAATTGGGGCAAATTATTCAATTTGTCCATTTTGAGAATGATGTTTGGATAGCTAATTTGTGGAGGACATTTCCTGTGGAGAAGAGAAAGAGAGAGAGAGAGAGAGAGGAGACACATAACCTTGTTTTTAAATTCTAATTTAAGGAGCAGAAACAGACGAGCTAAAATAAACTAGACAATCATGAGAAAAATTCTTCCAAATGGAGCCCACAGTTCCCTCTAAGTTGTATAAATAAAGCCCGGTTTAATCATACAAAAAAACACTGTGTGAAATGGTGTGTGTTTAAAGCTTTGCACCCAGTTAAACTCACATGTCCCTGAACAGCAGTTTGTACATTGGCCAAAGTGATATTAATGGGAGGAAAAAAGTGGAAGCCATTCCTATTGAAAGTAAAGCATAGAGCACTTCGACTAAAATTAAATAAATAATTAAAAATGTTGATCTCTTTCTAATACATTCTAATTGATCAAATCCAATTTGTCTTTTCAGTGCCTAATACTGACCAGAGCAGAAACAAACCTGCAGCACATCCCAAGAACTCTATTGGAAGAAGTGGAATAATGACATCCAGTACAGGGCATCACACACTTACTGCCATCCAATGCCAATTTAAAGTAACTATTTGACATGCTGGGTTGTTTTTGGAGGAGAAAACAGGAATACCCAGAGCAAACATAAATGAACTGTGCAACACATATTACTTGTTGATATAACTTAGAGCAACAGGTCTTAAATATTTGTAGTGTCTAAAGCAGATGATAGACTAAATTAAACAAAAGTTTTATTAAATTTTTTTTTTATATGAGAGACAATCAAATCAAACCAGGACTTTTGATTGTGCAGAATAACAGGACACAGCTATGAGAGTAAAAACGACCTCTATTTCCATACCTAAATCAAGTATCCGTAAAAGTAACTCAAGACACCATCAAGTTCAAGTTTTCTCAGTACACTGGACCCATGATTGAACTGCCTGCCCAATCATGGCCCAATTACGTAGAAGTCACTTAGAGCAAGGTAACCGAGTTCCTGTAATGTGAATGTGGTGTTCATGAATGATTTTGTGCACAGTTCCCAAAGACAGATGTATCTCTACCACAAGTTGGCAACAGGTTATCAAAAAATCTTCCAAGATCAGACACTCCATTCGATGAATGTTGTTGGGAAAGTCTGCAGTGGGCTTCAAGCCACCTCAGCCAGGAACGCTATTCTCGAACATGAAGCATTCTTTAAAATGTTTGAACCATTCAAGAGCACAATAAGAGTCTCATCACCGTACTTTGCTTGAAATCTTCTGCAAATGGAAAAATGTCAATCAGTCTCAGGTTTGACTTGAATGCCCCTCATATTTTAAACTAATGTAATGCTCAATACCTTATATCATAATATTTAAATAGCCTAATATTAAACATCCTAAAATTAAATAGACAATATTCTGCAATATTTCTAGATCCCTATTTGTTACTGCTTGTACTTAAGCTGTAACAAATGTCTTCATTTCTTTATGTAATTAAGGAAATAAAGGAGACATACTAAATACTAAGGAATTTAAAGTTTTCCATTAAAAAATGTTAAATGTAATAGAATTACAATGTAAAATGTAAAAAGAATTCAATGTAGATGCATTTTCACTTAGTGGTCTTAGATTTTTGGACAACACTGTTCCTGTTATATTGTTTACTAGTATAAGTACCTGTCATTGATGGAAAAAGAAATTGTAGAAATAATTAAAAGCTGACCAGCTTTAATGTAATCAGTGATATTATTATTCAGATTGAAGCTCACATACATGTCTGCGCAGAACTCTCTGCGCTAAACTTTCTGCCTAACTTATTAATACAAAGAGATTGTTGTAAGGTTGAATATCTTATGCCTTGTTTATGCTAAGTTGTACTTTTTCATCTTTAGCCAAATACACTCCCTGTTTAGTAATCAGAGAGAGAACTACAGATGAGAAATCAGATAAAGATTAAGTTTTGTTCTAAAACAGCTCCATTGGATCTATTGGAGGTGTTTGTTTACATTGAACAAGTTAGCCTATTTTAAAGTAGATTATTAAATCTGGCACACAACTGTTTATAACATTGTTTTAACTCAACATTTTGATTTCACTAATGGTGCACGTTAAACTTCAAGCAGATATCTAAGGTGCATTATCATTGTTTCTGTGTCTTCTGTATACTTTTTCTAAACACAGTAATCTACAGTATCATGTTGATTGACTTTGTTAAGAAATGCTTTATTCGTCCAAAAAACCATTAGATGCTGTGATGTAATCTGGCACATAATTGCTCATAACTTCACTTCTACTCAACATTTGATTACATTTATGGCACAGGTTTGACTTCAGGCAAGAGACTGGTTTTGAGTCCTCCAATGTATGAAATGTAAAGATGTCATTGAAAAGATTCTGACCAATGTACAGACAAAACCCTTCTTTTAGTTCTATAGATACATGATGTATATGTAAATTATTAGAATAAAGCCACACTGCCCAAAATAAATTGAAAACCATGGAGAACAAAGACAGAATTCTAACATTAAGGAATATTAATGTGCACGCTGACAGTCCCTTACAGTCCTGGACAAATGTTTGAGAAAAATCTTGGACTGAGACACAGAAGTGAACAAAAACCTTAAAACACATTTTCAAAGGCCAAACCAACTCCACATATTTAACAAGTGTTGACAGTGTTTTACACTTTTAATAAATGGCAGAACGTTTTGACGTATTTATTACAAGTTGACGATACTTGGAAATGTACCATGTTTATGTATAAGTATTAAATGTCAATTCATTCCTTCTGTCTTTCTTCCTTTCAATCCAAAAGTATTACTTAATGAATCTATTAGGATTTATACATAAAAATATGCCATACAGTATTTTTATTTGAACCAAAAAAATGTTTACCTTGGATTACAAAAGAAAGAAGAAGTTAGAATGGTGAAACGGTGAAGAGCAAACAGTGATTTCAGATTACTTAAATGTTTAATAGAACAGACAGATAGAATAAGAGTGATATTGTTGCTGGCTGTGATCGTGATTTTTACCCAGCGTGCTGTGGTTTGGTCTGAAGGCATGCACCTGGCATCAGTAAAGGGTAGTTACATGTAACATGCACTCCATAGAGACCTATCAGTGACTCGTGGCCTTGGCTGGCCCTTAGATTGTGGCTCCTTTATAAAACATACTGGAGAATGCCCTTCATCAATCTCTCTCTCTCTCTCTGAGTAAACAATGCTTTGTATATACTCACTCTGCTCTCTGTTAACTCAAGTACCCCTGTCAGTGTTTCTGCACACAACTAAACACTATTTGTAAAAAACCTGTTAAAAATGACAGTATAGCAAGAAGCAACAAATCATTTTGAGTGTAGTTGACACTCTAGTATTGTACACTTCGTACTTCCATCCAGTTAGATCTGACACAAATTGTGAGCTTCTGTGTCAGAACAAAGAATGTCTGGAGCTAGCTTTGTTATTCTTAACCTTTTAAATGTGTCCAATTAAAAAAAAAAAAAAAAAAAAAAAATCCAAATTGAGATATAACTGCAAACTTTACAGCAACCACTCACTATTCTAAGGTCAACGTGTACAGTAGGTTATGTGGAAGTGTCACGAATCGGGTGGTAATGGCTGCTGTTGTTGCCGTGGGCACAAAAGGGCAGGCATAGGCGCAGAGGGGTATTTTTAAACAAAAGAGTCTATAATCATGACATAACATAAAACATGAATCACAAAGAAACAAAACAAACAAAGAAACGAACACACTCAAATTATAATAACCATAATTGAACAATACCCAGGCTCTATGACAAGACACACAGGACATAAGCATTATGATGAAACACAGGCTTAAATAACAATACACAGGCTCTAATACCTGTTACACAGGACATACAGTAAGCTCTATGGTGAAACAAAGGCTTAATAACAAAACACACAGTACATAGGCTCTACAAGCCAAGCATGGAGCTGAAACGGGACAAGACAAGATGAGGGACACGGACGGACCAAAAGACTCGGAGACACTAGGGACACAGAAAAAACCTGGAAATACATACTTGGCATTGCTAAAACTCGTTAGAGTTTGTATAATTTATACATCTACAGTATATAAAAGCATCCTTTTGCTCAAAATCTATGATGTGATTGAATAAGTATACACATTCTTATGTGATATTAAGGTGGTATATAAAGTGATTTAGTGCCAAGTACAATAGACATGTAAAGTGTTTCAGCGGGAATAGGGGAATGACGAATCAGCTCCAGAACACAAAAGACCTACTGTACATACTATCACAACTAGCCTTGGGACATGTTTAGTGGTTATGTGACCGGGCGGCGGAGGCAGCGCTGTGTCGCTCTTGTCTGTAGAGCCTCGTAGAGCCCAAGCCGGGCGGCCGATGCAGTACTGGGTTGTCCTCAAAGCCGTGCAGTGGTGGACGCTCTACGTCGAAGCCGGGTGATGGAAGCAGTGCTGGATCCTTCTTCTAGACCGGGTGGCTGAGGCAGCACCGGATTTCTGTTGTAGGCCGGGCGGTGGATGCAACATTGAGACTTGGAGGTTATGGGACTTCTTTGGAGGCTCGCGGACGAGAAGTGGAGCCTCTCGCTGAGGCTCGCGGACTAAGGTGACGCCTCTCGCTGAGGCTCGCGGACTAACGTGACACCTCTCGCTGAGGCTCCCGGACTAAGGTGATTTCCATTGTCCTAGCATAGGGCAAGATGATTACTTTACACCAGCTTGCCCCGATGTCACGGTCCCAACAGTTTCCTAAAAATTTTTTTAATTCTCCCGAGGGCCCCTCTGCTATGCCTTGGGAATGTCGAGCATTCTGTCACAAATCGGGTGGTAATGGCTGCTGTTGTTGCCGTGGGCACAAAAGGGCAGGCATAGGTGCAGAGGGGTGTTTTTAAACAAAAGAGTCTTTAATCATAAACAAAACAAAGAAACGAACACACTCAAATTATAATAATCATAATTGAACAATACACAGGCTCTAATACCTGTTACACAGGACATAAGTTCTATGGTGAAACACAGGCTTAATAACAAAACACACAGTACATAGGCTCCACAAGCCAAGCATGGAGCTGAAACATTACAAGACAAGATGAGGGACACAGAAACTAGAAGCACAGAGGCTAGGGACACAGAAACTAAAAGCACAGAGGCTAGGGACACAGAAACTAGAAACACAGAGGCTAGGGACACAGAGACACAGAGACTAGGAACACAGAGAGTACTTACAAAACCTGGAAATACACACAAGACTGCACAAGACCGAATCAGCTCCACACACACTTGAACACAAAAGACCTACATACTATCACAACTAGCCTTGGGACATGCTTAGTGGTTATGTGACAACATAAACCACAAACTAACAATATAAAACAAACCAACATATAAACAAAAACCAAAATACTAAACAAAGTGCCCACATAAATGACAGTACATACAAACATTCAATGCTCGACCCAGTTTCCCAGACTAATCAGGTATTTATAGAAGATTTAATGACCTACCTCGGTTCAGGTGAGCTCCCGCACCACCTGACCGAGGTGCCTTCTGGGAAACTGAGTCTGCAAAACCCACAAAAAGTAGTACCCTCTAGTGGCGATTCCTTACAGGAAGAACATTTTAAGAACACTCAAAGAATTGGGTTGTCTAAATCTGGAAGTACGGGGTTGACAATCCTGTCAATAGTTAAATGCAATACGATAATTTATTTGCTACAATATCTATTTTCGCATTTTAGCAAACCAAATCTCAGACTAGACCTAGGGAATTATTGTTCAAATTTGACTCATTTTCTTGCTTATGCCATATTTGGAAAACAACTGCAGTGAATATTTTACATAGTTACAGTAAATTATTTATATTTTTTATATCATCCCCCCTGAAGCTGTTTTGGTTATTTTTTTAACTTTTTTTTTTTTTTTAAACTCATACATGAAACACTGGTTATAAAATATTACCAGTCGAGCCATGTTTAATGCATGTGTATTAAAAAAATGCTTGCAGAATGTAACTGAACCTTCACAAGAACGAACACAGAATTTACGAGATGAACAAATGTAAAAGAAATAACAGGGAAGGTCGTTGTCTATCTGTCTTTTACTCAGTCAGGATGCCAGAGAGCCAGATCCTGACAGAGTTCTTGGTTCCAGTATGATGGGACTTTTTCTGTGCAACCTGAGAGGGTGACAAGGTAACCGCATGCTGGAGAACTACTGGGACTGTCATTGCAGAGAAGTTAGATTTTGAATAACTGCTTCCGTTTCTTTCAAAGTTTAAGCCCTGACTAAGGCCTGGGAACTGCAGTGGAGCTGCATGCATCTGAATGGAAGCCTCTGTTCCTTTGCTATTGCCCTACACCATCTCCAGCACCTGCCACCCACCGAGTACACCACATCACCTCAACCTTTCTTAACCCTGATCTCCTCCCTCTGGCTACCTTCTTGGGAATTTTAAATCTCAGAACTAAATCACAGAGTAAGAGCTTAAAATGAAGGATATTTGAGCTTGGAGCATGAAGATCACAGACATTATGACCTGCTCACAGGCGATCCTGTTCCATGCAACTCCCATCATTCAAAACCTCTCATATTCTGTTCTCTAGTAAACAAGTAAAATGTGCAAGTCATTTGACAATGACTAAAATTATGTTTTGTTTCTTTTATACAGTATTCACACACTTTCTCCACCCCATCACCATGTTTGCATAAATATCACTTCATGATACATATCTTGAAACAGTTTAGAGTTAGCGACATCACTGGGCATAGCAAACAATATGCTAAACTTAAAACTATGACT
Organism: Clariallabes teugelsi; assembly: GCA_030014215.1. Classification (NCBI taxonomy): domain Eukaryota; kingdom Metazoa; phylum Chordata; class Actinopteri; order Siluriformes; family Clariidae; genus Clariallabes; species Clariallabes teugelsi. Next base: position 26,544,073 of record JAQMYG010000012.1, read on the forward strand.
TTAACTTAATTTTATCATTTAAAACATTTTACTTTTTAACATTTGAATGGATATGTAAGAATTTAACCCATTATCTACAGTATACTTTCACGTAATTCACTTTCATTTAGATTTCCATATTTGCAGTATATAGCCTAGAAAGTGTATGGAGGGTTTTAAAACATGTAGATGTACAGGTGTACAGTTGGTGACTAAAACTGTGGTGCTGTAATCCTTTTCGGCTGATCCAATATTTGGAAAAAACACAGCTTTGTAGCATTTCTCCAAAGGCTAGAGATGGAATCATCTACCTATATTCATGTAAACATACATGTGTGTATATATATTATATCCTCTCTGACACAATGCACCTCCCAGAAATTTAATATATATGTCATTGGATCGCTGTATATACCTACTGCCCTCTAGGGACCACACATTGGAGTTACAAGTGACAGATATGTCAGAATGTACAGTACCTTCCATGTTCATAATGTAATATTACTGTAATTATGACTTGCTAGTCCTTATTATTAGCAATGAGACATGACTGTCTTAACTGACCTTTATGCAGCTTTAGTAAAGTAGATGTTAAAATTCACTTTTGTTTCTAATTTTTTAAAATATATTGTTTATCACACTTATATAAATAATATTTGTACGCATTTGGGACTAAAAACCCTTATCTCTGCCACACAAATACCTCATACCCAATCTGATATAAAGTGCATCTCAAAAAATTTAATATTGTGGAAAAGTTTTTTTTATTTATTTAGATTTTGTTTTACTTTTTTATAAAGTGAAATTCCCATATATTCTAGATACATTACATGTAAAGTGAAGTATTTCATATTTGATTACTGTGGCATAAAGCTCATAAAAAAACATGAAATTGGGTATCTCAAAATATTAGAATATTTAATTCTGAGTTTGAGTAAATTACTATTCATGCAGTATAAATGCTGTTTATCTCCTTGTCTAGTTCAGTACATGCAACCGCAATCATGTGAAAGACTGCTGTCTTGACAGGTTGACCAGAAGATGATGACTGACACCCTTCACAAGAAGGGAAACTCTCAGAAAGTCATTGCTGAAAGGTCTGTCTGAGTGTTGAAACATGTTCAAAGAAAATTGACTGGAAAGATAAAATGGGGTAGGAAAATGTGCACAAGCAACAGGGATGACTGCAGTCTTAAGAAGATTGTTAAGCAAAGCTGATTTAAGAACTTGTAAGTGCTTCACAATGAGTGGAGTGAGGCTGGAGTCAGTGCATCAAGATTAACTATGCACATACATCTTCAGGAAATGAGCTACAACTGTTGAGTTCTAGTATTAAGCCACTCCAGAACCAGAGACAATGTCAGAAGAATCTTACCCAGGCAAATGATAAAAAGAACTGGACTGTTGTTCAGTGGTCCAAAGTCCTCTTTTCACATAGAAGTAAATTTAGCATTTGGAAATCAAGGCCACAGAATCTGGTGGAAGAGAGGAGAGGCACAGAATCCAAATTGCTTGAAGTTTGGTGTGAATTTTCCGGTGATGATTTGGGGTGCTATGTCATCTTCTGGTGTTGGTTCACTGTGTTTTATCAAGTCCAAAGTCAATGCAGCTGTCTATAAGCACTTCATGCTTCCATCTGCTGACACGCTTAATGGAGATGCCAAATATCCTTTTCCAGCAGGACAGCACCTGCCCATAGTGCCAAAACTACCACAAACTGGTTTGCTGACCATGATATTACTAGACTTGATTGGGCAGACAACTCGCCTGAACTGAACCCCATAGAAAGTCTAAGTGGTATTGTGAAGGGAGAGATGAGAAACAGCTGGCCCTACAACGTTCCAACAATGACCTGGCTTTTATTACATTTCCAGGCTTACATTTTTATCTCATTACACATATGAACAAGTTGAAGATGAAGGGCCTTGCTCAAGGGCCACAAAGTGGCAGCTTTGTGGTGCTGGTGTTTAAACCTGGGACCATCTGAACAGTACCACTGAACCACTGATCCACCCCTATCTTCAATGACACCTTAGCAGTGCAACAGGCTCTGCTCCTTTGGCATGTCATGATGTAGTAATGCGTGCTAAATGAGCCCCAACCAATTATTGAGTGCACAAATTAAACCTTTCATAATTTATACATTTCTGTATTGTAAATCCTGTTTTGATTAATGTTAGGAAATATTATAAAATTTTGAGATACTGGTTTATTGATTTTCATGGTTTTCATATGTCTGTACGTTGTAATAAATTATTAAAAACAAAAAGGCTTTAAATATTTCACATTACGTGTAATGAATATAGAACATATGAGAGTTACTTTTTTTCTTCTTCTATTTTTAGAGATGCACTGTAGATATCATACATTTATGGACAGTTCTGGCTATTTAAATCTTTCACTATGAATTTTGAGTACCATGTGTAAATTGTTTTAGTGTCTTGGTGACTCTAAAATGCTTACATTTAGAAAGAGATAAAAAAAACAACAACTCTATATTATATTAGATATTAGATGTATTATATTATATTTCCAGAAGACAAAACAACAAAAGCAACAACGGCAATTGTTAAATTACCTTAAAAAAAATCAACATTTGGCATTAAATACTAATATAATAATAATAATAATAATAATAATAATAATTCTAGATAATGTTAGGTAACATTAAGTTGGTAAGCATATATGGTTACGTCCTCAGGAGTGTTGATTAGTGTTGTCACTTTATATCTTTATGGTCTCTGTTTTGATCCTGAGAGTTACTGTCTGTATGGAATTTTGTTTTCCCTTTGCCAATGTTGGTTTCCTAAAGCTTTCTGTCAGTCTTCCATCTCCTAAAAACATACCAGAACATGAATTAGACTCTGCTTTATTACCCTTATGTATGAATTTATATATATATGTTTGTGGAAAGTGTCCTGTGATGGACTGGGTTTACATCCAGCATGCATTTCAGCCTCGTGCTGACTGTGACAATGACCAGGATAAAGCAGATACTACAATTAAATAATTTAATGATATGATATTTAAATTGCTACATTAAACTAGTGGTCGGAAATTATAATTCATGACCTCTGATCAGGTAAAAAAAAAAAAAAACAATTCTATCATGGCCAGCACTGACTTTGAACTTTGAAATTGAACTGTACATACTGGCTTTTGGCCCCCACAGCCATAAATGAGTATTGTATCCTTGTATGCCCATGATCCTGTCAGCAGTCTACTGGTATAATTAATTAATTATAACCAATGTTCATGTGTTAATGTTTTGTGGTGTTAATAATGACTATTAAAACATATAAGCATTGATCATTCATAGCCAATACATCTTTTATTGTTCTATTTAATCTTCTTATTGAAAATGAAGGAATTTTATGTTAGTTTTGCCTTTCTGGCCTTCACCCAAATTGCATAATATGTCATTAGTAAGGGTGACAAGAAAGCCCTGCTATCATCTGCTACTGGTGAACAAAAGTAAATGCCTTAAAGATTTTTTTTCTTAAAAAAAAAAAAAGCAAGTTTACCTCAATATAGAGTTTAATAATTCTTTTTCCACCCTATCATTACCTTGAATCATCATAATCTATAAATTTTGGTTAGTCTACTGCTTGACAAATCTGACAAAACACCAGAACCTCATAAACAATGAAATGAACTCAAAGTTCAGTTCCTTCCTGTGAAACTTCAACAGGTTGAAAATATATGTATTAAAAAATAAATACAGTCAACATTAATACTGCTTTCCTACTAGGCCTGTGTTGTTGTGTTTGGCCTCAGTATACAGTAGATTGAAGAAAAGAGTTGCTTTTAATCATACTAATACATTTCTAAAATCTAAAAATATTAGAGGCTACAGGAAGGAATATATAAAAACAATGGAAAAATGTGTTTTAATTCTTTCAATTGATCTAATAATCATATGTGATTCCTTATGGACTATAGCACTAGAAATATCTCGGGAGATAGCACTGATATTGCTATGTAGTTCACTGTAGAACAGTATAAACGGTATAAAGTACTTAGTGCTGTTGTGTAAGACAATATAATGCTGGATAGAACTGCACATTTCCTTTCTTGCATTTCGAAAAGAAGCTGAAATTACCAAAGATTGTCCTTGTAGCTTTATAAGCCGCTAATAACGGACAATTTAACAATACTCAAGGGGGCAAAGCTATTATTAACATCCAAGGTAATCACCTAATAAGTATGTAAGTAACAAAAATTCCTTAGCGGAAGTGAAAAACATATTTGCGCTCATAATAATTAAAATGTAATTGGTTATTTGAAATGTTATGTTATGCAATGTCTAATCATAGTCATTTTTGTTTCCTTTGTGCTAATATTTAGTATTTAAACAAAATTTTTGCCTGACACATTTGTTTGATGTGGGTAATTTTTGTTACTTTGGCCTCACTTTGAAACTATTTGCCCTTTTAAATGGTCGGTTCTAGAGCATGAATATTTTAATCCTCAAAGAAGGATGAAAGGAGAAAATTCAAAGAAAGTCTAAAGTCGTCTGTAACCAATTTTATAAACAACATGTTAATAAAACGTGGTTTACATTTTTAGATTAAGAATAAATGAGGTGATGTCTCAAAGAAGAACCTTTCATGAGTTGGTTTTCATTGAAGGTTTATGTTTATATGAAATTATTAAAAACTAATTTAGTCTTATACAGAGCAAAATGATGGACAAAATAATCAGTAGTCTCAGGTCCACAGTCAGAGCACAGTCACTGTCTACACATGTGAGTATGTACTGCTTTATTCCAGATGTGAGCTGCTTAGTCCATCTTTTGTTCTCCTTTCTGTAAATAACAGTGTCTACATTATGGAATTTATCCGAGATGAAACCCTGACTGTGAGCTTTTAAAAGAGCAAACAAATTATCCTTGATAAAGGTCCAGTTGAGAATTACTGGCCTGACATCAGATTGACTCCAGACTAAAAGCAGTACAGTAAAAACTTCATTTGCGTATGGATTTATGAATCCAGGTAAATCAAAGCTCTTCTATTAGTCCAGTATTAGGCCAGTAAAGCTCAGTATTTTGCTTCTTTATTCTTAAAAAAAAAACATTATCCACATTGAAACTCTGTGTCAAGAACATGCCAAACCAACAGATGGCTCTATAACCCTTATTGTAAAGCCATGTTGGCCAATTAGAAGCCTGAAAATTTTTATTATTGGTTCAAATTCTGACATTAAACACAGGAGATATGGCCCATGCGGCACACACTCTTAATAGCCAAAACCTCAGTTTTCCCTGTCTTTTTGCCAGAGTTTTCAAAAGTTTTCAACCTGGAAGGAGTTTTCCTAAAGGTCCATTTTCAGTACCCTAAAATACAGTTTGCATGAGAACAAAAAGCTGAAATGCATATGGAGTGGACTAGGCATCATTACCTTGTCAACAGAACAAGAAAATGTAAACCTTTAATTTACAGTACGTAAGTAATGTCTCAAGTCATTTGGAACCATTTGACTTTTGTCCCTCTTGTTCCCTACAGACTCAGAAGACAAAGCTTCACACAGGAAGAGGATGGGATGCTTGGCATCTTCCCAATTTGCTTAAGCTTGCAGTCAAGCCACCCATAAATGACCAGAATCCAGTCCAGGCTAAAGAACCACCTACACCATCCCGTGTACCAATATTTAACTTCCTCACTCACCCCTTCCTCAAAAATCTCTTAATAAAAGAACACTTAAGTACTGTCCAAGTACCACCCATGATAACTGTGAGCCTAAATGCAGCAAATGAGGACCCACCTCCATATTAATACCCATGGTTTTGGAAAGGGTTGCTCAACAAGCACCTCTGGTGTCCACAAACATTTGGTCATATAGTGGCCATATACCTCACACACTCACTCTATACCGCTTTATCCTGTATTCAGGGTCACGGGGACCTGGAGCTTATCCCAGGAGGCTTAGGGCACGAGGCAGGGTACACCAATCCATCGCAGGGTGCATACACACACACACAAACACACACACACACACACACACACACACACACACACACACACACACACACACTACGGGCAATTTGAGAATGCCAATTAGCCTAACCTGCATATCTTTGG
>JAQMYG010000012.1:26550334-26562142 GCA_030014215.1 Clariallabes teugelsi
CGCCGTCGGCCTCGGCTTGCTCATCAGGGACAATCTTATCATTTTGATTCATACACATTCACATTTCATACAAACTTTAATAATTCTTTTGATTATGTAAAGCTGTTTTGCAACAATGACAATTGTTAAAAGCACTATACAAATAAAATTGAATTGAATTGAATTTAATTAATGCCCAGTACCATATTTGGGGAAAACCAAACAGCGTTTCAGCAGAAACAACTCCTACACACTGTGAAGCATGGCAATAGAGGGGTGATGAATTGGACTTATTTTGCAGTCACAGGACCTGGGAACCTTGCAGTCATTGAGTCAACTACAGTATGAACTCCTTTGTATACCAAAGCATTGTAGATGCAAATTTGAAGCCATTTGTCCTACTGCTAAAGCTTGGTTGAAATTAGGTCATGCAAGAGAACAATGATGCATAGCATAAATCTGCATCAGAATGATCAAAGGCCAAACCTCACCCCAACTAAAATGCTGTAGTGGGAACTTTAGAGAGTTGTGGTCTATCATTTAGTCCTGGTCATTGGTTTTACTTAAGTAAAACTTTTTTGGGTTTAGTAAATTCCACAAACATAAGAAAAGTTTGCTTGCCATACATTTGGAATCTGCTCTTAAGTTGCTGCTCACAAGCCGCCATTCAGTATATGATTATGTAATATACAATTCATTTTTACAAACGGTTTGTTAAAAAAAAAAAAAAAAACTGTTTAGTAATGATCTCTTCATGTAAAAAAAAAAAAAAATCAACATTAATTTTCTGTGGCCTTTTGTACAGTGCCCAAATAATTGGTCTTTATTTGGGATAAATCATGTTCTATGTCTTGTCTAAGTGATTTTAGCCAATGCTAAGAATGAAATTGTCAGTTTTCCACTGTAGGACTTTTGTTTTATCCTTAATGTGTTAGACTAAATCATCTGTCCTGCCCATTGACCTGCACTGATCTAAAAATAGATTTTAGGTTAAGCCCTTGGAATGCTGCAGTGTAGGTGTGTGCCACACAAGAGCCATCACAAAAGGGTCTATAGGGGCAAAAAGGATTAATGCATTTCTCGGATGTGCTGAGCACAACAGACTGTGAAGCCTAAATCAGTTCCAACACACATGTTGATTGTTATACAACAAATAAGAGCAAATGAGAAATAAACAATCTCCCACTAATGACACTAGGAGGAAATTCATCAACTCACACTTTGGTCTGTAAGTATTCTTTCTCAACATTTCTTCGTCTTTTTCTTCACTCTCTAATGCTGTGTACATTATTGTGAAACTGTTGACAGCTACAGCTGGTCTGTGCTGGTGGTCCAGGCACCCTGTGTCCATGCAGGGGATCTCTAGAGATCCTTTACATCATTTAAAAGACTAATGTAGCATCCATCTTTACCTGTTAAGCCACTATGGAATGCACTGACATCAACAGTGGTCCATAACCTACTCCAGCAGGCTTCTCATCTGCCTCAGTGGGACAGTGACTGCAGTCCTTTATGAGCTGGGATCATCTTCCATGTTGGAGGAAGGAAGAGAGGAGAGGACCAGGCATGTAGCTCCAGGGAGAACAGGAAACTCAGCCGAGCTGCTGACCACAGCCTCCAAAGAAAACACTTTGCCTCATGGCGAAATCAGAACCACATGTGAATAAAAAACAGGGAAACTGCAATAATGGAGAGGCTCTGTTTCCTCTCTGGTGATTGGCTATGCCTTTGGGAACTGGCGCTGTTTAACCCTTGGGACAGACCTGGCTTAGGTGGAGAGGTGTGGAGTGAATGAGTCAGTCAGAGTGCGAGTGGAGTTCAGACTCCAAAGTGTCTTGCACAGGAATTGACACTGACACTGAAGAGACAACTATAGTCAATTAGTGTCATTTTTCCCTTGTCACCATACTTACATGGGGGTCAAGGCACAGAGATTGATCAACAAATCCACAGCAAATCTACAACTTGCTTTACTGAAACAAGTCCATTGTCAAACATAGTGCAGTGGTAATGCAGGATAGTTTACCTAAAAAAAAACAACTAAAAGTGAGGAGATAAAATTACTGTTAAATAGGAAGGCTTTGCTTCTGGGTTTAAAAAAACAAGATCAAAGAACATGACTGGTAGACGTGTTTAAATATATAAAAGGTAGTATTTTCATGCAGGCTAAAGCTTAATTCACTAGTATAATGTATATAGCTAAACCAGCTCTGTAGGACACACAGGACGCTTGTAAAAAAGCACAGCCATTTGTCCTGCTGGGTAATTTTTATGTGCCATGTTTCATTTTTTATATGAGTGTAAAAACTAAACTCAGTACAAATACATTATAAACACACACTGGCACTTTGTGTATGCTGCGAGTTTAAAACAATCATTTACCTGATGGCTGTCTCACAGTTCCAGGGTCCCTGGTTTGATCCTGGCCCCAGGTTACTGTCTGCATGAAGTTTTACATGTTCTCACATGGGTTCCCTTTCATTTTTAATCTTCCACCAATGTCCCAAAAACCTGCTGGCATGCATACTGTGGTGCAGTTGACTTGTCCCATCCAGGGACACCAGTTTTACTGCCTCTAGAGGCTCAGCATAGAGGGAACAGGTGAGGTCATTATTGTTGTGAACAGAAACAACTCCTGAAGTTTCTGACTTTTTCCACAGCAGCTCCATTTACATGTGTGGATGACTCTGATGACTGACAGACTCCATTTCTCTGTAGCCTGTAGTCCGCTATCATTTTCAAAACTTCAGTTCGGTGATGTTGAGAGCAAGGTCTTGCACCATTCTGACTCTGTCAGCAATTTAATCTCTGTTTGCAAGGCCCAGGATGAGTGAGTCATCAGCACAGTTGAAAATTACATTGGAGCAATGCAATCATGCATGTACAGGGAGCACAAGACGAGGCTGAATGTAGTCAACTCTCATCATTTGGAGTCTGCCTGACAGGATGTTCATGTTCCAGTTGCACATGGTGATATTAAATCCCAGATGTTTGTGCTTCATGAATGAGTTTGTGTGCATTGTACGAACAATGACAATATTTATAGTTCTGTTGTCTATAAATTAGTTGCGAACTTGGGAAGGGCCATGACTGCACATACAGGTTTTCAATAGCTGTTTGAAGTATTTTGTAATAGTCGAGGTCAGTGCTGCAGCACGGAAGACCTATACAAACTGGATAGAGCATGCTCTGAGGACCCAGACCAGGGTGTCATTAAGTAGTGGTGCATTGCATAGATTTACCACCTTGAAATGACCACGTGTGGCACAGACAGGATGAGTGTGTGGTTGGTAATGGGGCCTAAACCAGTTGTCTAAAACCTAAAAATTAGTTTTGTAGGATTTGGGGTGAGAATCTGGTGATAACAAGTTAACCACTTTGAATAAGTTTGGAAGGTCTGTTTTTTTATACAAGTTATACATAACTTATAAACATATGTCCAGTATGTAGGTTCAGGATACATTACATTTAAAGTTAGTTAGACCTGTGCAAACCCATGGCTCAGTGCAGAGCTTGTGAGTGAGCTCATAGCTGACTAAATATAGCCTGGTCTTGATTAATGAGTTCTAAATGGGTATTTTCCCCATGAAAACACTTGGCAGGTGAGTGAGTGATGAGCTATTGCAGGCTCGTGCCAGTGGTGATGGTGAGGGTCGTAAGGTCAGAGTCTGGCTGTGCTGTGGGGTTATTAGTGTGGGGGTCCTCATTCCTTCTCACCATTCTTACATTGCCTGAATCAAACACACCAGCACTGTGAAAACTGTAGCGCCATTAAGAAAATAACCTGAGCCTTCATGTGCCCAGCAGCAGACCTTCGTCTGAACAGAGAGAGAGAGAGAGCGAGCAACCTGTCTGTCCACTATTTGAAGAGACAGAAGCATAAATATAATGACATAGTGCATGATACACATTTTAATGAAAATAGTAATGCACACAATTAACAAAAACAACAATTTGGGGTGTAGAATGAAGTTAATGAAGCTATGTATGAAAATGTATAAGTAGTAGAGGCATAGCATCTCACCACAAAGATTCCTAATACATAGTAATAGTTGTGTTATTGTACTGTTTTTACTTTCAGACCTAAATGCTGGATAAAGCCCATGTCCCTCAGTCACAACCATGCTATTTTTAAAACTATACAGATTTACATTACAGGGGCTAAAACAATTCCACCTAGTAATGTGTATGTGGTGTTTAATGAAAGGCCTCTAAAAGCAAGCTGGTGTTGAGCTGCATGGACAGATGACCTGAAGATAAATAATCAGAGCTCATCCCTGAGAGAATTAAGGTGCAGGAGGGAAAGCAAGGGCGTGGTAGAGAGAAAAAAAAGCAGACAGTTTTATGGGTCATGCTTGACACTTCACCAGACCAAACTAAAAAGAAACGCTTCGCAGATGTAGCTCAGACTCGAGGGCTTAACCAGACACACATGATGCTTCCAGCTGCCTATCCATGTTTTTCTCAGATCTCAGGATGCCTCATGTTACACTTCAACAATTAAGCATATTAAACAACTATAACATTTAGAAGATTTAATCATTGTTGGATTTAAATTATGCTTCTGGGAGAGCACTGTAGACAGTTTTAATTTATTTCAATTTTGAAATTGAAATTTTTTTTTTACTACAGAAATAAAGAAGGTGTAAACTTCAAGGTATAAAATTCTCATTCACTTTCATGACCATTGTTATTGATTTGTCACTCCGAATATTAGCTCAGGATTGAACAGCTGAATAAGTTTGTAACTCAGACATGTTTGATTAAGGCCAGATGAGGTGTTGCTTTGCATCTAGACTCATTGTGTCTGAACATTAAAGATCTCATGGATCTCATCGCTTCTGTACATAATAGATCTCTGAATTCACTGTAATTCCTTGAGAAATTCTGATCATAACATTTATTTTAACAACAGAGTTAGTTTTTCTGGAATTCCCCAGGGAATATTTATGGAACATTGGACAAAAGAACAAATCAACATAACATGACTTAGTAATGTGTTGGGCCACCACAAGCAGACAGAGCAGCTTGAGTGTGTCCTGTCAAAGACTTTACAAGTCTCTGGAACTGTACTGGAGGATAAACACCAGTCCTTTTAAAGTTTAAAGTTCTGATGCTGGTGATCAAGACCACATTGAGCACTCTCAACACCACGTTGAACATTGCGTGCTTTGCGCATATTGACATTGACATCCAAGAAAACACCAACAAGAAGAGACCAGGATAGAAACAATGATCATAGGATGAGGATGATCATTCAGAAGAACTGTATTGATTCACAGTGAGCAAAAACTTCTACCAAATCCCTTCTACAGCATGACAGAGCACTAGCTTTTCTTTCATTTGTCACTGAAGTTCATTCCAAAATACAGACGTCATGTGAAAAGAAATCTAAATAAAGTATGAGCAGTAAGTGGAAATGGTTAGGCCTATTTATATCCAGTAGTCCTTTAGATTGAGTTTGCTTCTGTATTTGGAGACAAGAGCACATTGTGATGAGTCTGATGGGTAAAACAGCTCAGGCACGGGCTGTTTCCTGTCTGTCTCTCTATGTGCCAGCACGAATGAAGAGACGAATAGTATGTCAGACAGCTCTGGGACGTTTCACAGAAAACATACTTACCGAAAGACGCAACATGGCTGTGTATCCTGTGTCCTTTTTATCTGCATGGCAACCACATTAATGAGTCTGAGGACCAGGGGCTCCTTACTGTCTGAGGTGGAACTCATTTAAGTGATAATAACTGTGTGTGTGCTGTGTTGTTATGTTGCCACTGTGAACAATTAATTACAAAATATTAGTGACATCATGATATTATGAGAACAGTGTGTAGCAGCAGCAGCAGCAGCAGCTCAGATTAATCAGAAGAGTTCACCGATGAGCCATTACAGCCACAAAGTTTCCAATATCACCTCCAGCCTCTGTACTGTTTCTCTGGCAAGACAATAAATAAAAAAAAGATATTGCCAAAGGTTTTACAGAGTATTACCAAACAGTATAAAACACACATAAACAGGGAACAGTGAGATATTATTCTCCATTTTCTGAAATGAGGTTAAGGACATGCTTACTGATCTTTTATTTACTCCTTACTAACTGAATTTTTACCCCGTTTTCCACTCATGCGTATGTGCACATACTTTATTAGCAAGAAAAAACTGGATAGCCTGATCACCTTACGTTTTCACTGTTATAGCCTTATTTATTACTACAGTATAACCACTATAACAGATATCGTGGCTGTAACACTGCTGTGGACTTTCAGTTGGTTTTTCCATCTAAAACACTGCACTTGCATGTATGCTTGATGATTAATAAGTATGATAAAGAAGGTTGAATTGATAACAGCACCCAGGTTCTACAGGTCTTTTTAAATGTTAAATCCAATGCCAAGCTTCAATGAAACTTGAGCCCTGGGCTTTTAAGTGCTGCAGGTCAGTGGACTGGACTGATATTACAGCTCCCCAGATACGTGCCGTTATTCCTTGTCTCTCTCATAATGAGTTTTCCAGTGCAGCGCTGCTTAAGGCCTACTTTTATGTCGCTCATTTACGCTTTAGTGCCAACCCACACACTTCTCCTTCAGGAGAACAGCTCCCAGAACATGCTCACAGAGCAGCCTTTCGTCTTAATATTTAATGCTTTTATCATCTGACAAACACTTCTTTTTTTTGGGGGGGGGGGGGTTTACAATAGCCTTAAGCACTGTCTAAATTTGTAGCATGTAAGGAAGAAAATTAGTGATTTAGTTAGATCTGTGGTTTACAGTCACAGCTCATGTGTCTTATGTAAATTTAAGGTAAAACAGTAATAAATTGATGTTGCATTGACTTGACATAAAACACTGCTTCATTGAAACAGCATGTAAACCCTGGAGTAGACACAGATGTTCGATCAAATGTTCTCATCGATTCTTTGTTCTCTGTGCAACGTTATAAACGAATTGGCTTGGTTAACAATTAAACTGTGAGTAAAATAAAGTGTTTCTTTTTTTTGTTTTGCAGGCAGTTACTGTATTTCACTACATTACTGCATACATCACCTGAAGGCCATGCCTCTCACCTTCACCATCACCCGCAAACCCACAAGAGCTGGAGCAGCACCTCCCATTACTGTAAACATGTCACTCATAAATACAGTACTATGTGTGTCTGAATATTGCACTCATGGTATATATTATGGTCAGGAGAAATAGCTGATTAATTAAAAACCAACACCACTGTTTTAGAGGATTGGCAGTAGAGTTTAATAGTAGTAGCCCACAATGCCATGCATCAGTGTGATAGCATGCATTTGGTTAAATTAAACATGCTTACTTAATATTAATACATATTAATTTAGCATTCAGAACTTGCAATTAGGCCACACATTATACATATTATAGAAGTTTTATTTAAAATAGGTAATTATACTAATTGAAATATGAGATGACTAATGTATTTGTAACCTTCCAAGCAGTCTTCTTCCTAGGTAAATTTCATTCATTCATTCATTCATCTTCTATACCGCTTTATCCTTGTATTCAGGGTCGCGGGGGCCTGGAGCCTATCCCAGGAAGCTTCGGGCACGAGGCAGGGTACACCCTGGACAGGGTGCCAATCCATCGCAGGGCACACATACACACATTCACACACCCATTAGGTAAATTTCATTATATAAATTATATTTTGTGACTAGAGCTTCCTTCACATCCTAGTAAAATCCTAGTGAAATTACACCCAGTTGTACATTAATTAATACAGGTAATAAAAGGCTGTTTTTCACTGTTTCACTGTTTATGTTTTGATGAATAAAAAAATAAAGATCATTAAGTGAGGAAACTTTTGTTATATAAGTTTTTTAATGGATACCTACAACTAATACAACATATTTTACATTTTACTGAATAATCAGAATAATGTTTTATTAACTAACCTTTAGTTAATTAATAATTTTAGATAGAAAGATTGATTACTTTATTAATTGTATCGTTATTATTGTATCAAAATTGTATTGTTACAGCATCCAGTTCACATATTATACAAGGAAAAGGTAAAGTTTAAAAAATCCTATGTACTTGTGCATAATAATTGTATATACAGCTGTGAACAAAACTATACATAAGGTTCCCCAGTAAATAGTAATAGAGAGAATGAACCAGCAAGTATATAATCAGCAAATATTAATAAAAGTGCAATCAAGACAGAATGTATATGAACCTATTTAATGTAATGTCAGAACAGTTATTGTAAACTCTAGTTGCTATTGGCAGAAAAGACTTCCTGTAGAGTTCATTGTCAACTATGTATTATTGTTTATAATCAGTTTATAAGTGAAGAAAGTGTTACTCAATGATCAAACTGCTATTACCTCCACTTCATAATACATCCAATATACACCGATCAGTAAATAGCATTGATTATAAATTATATACCATTATACTGGTGACAGGATCATGAGCACCAAAGGTCTATCTACACCTGTGGGAATCACCCATCCAGTCCAATCCCACACAAAAGCTAATTCAGCACAAACCTCTGGAAAAAGTCAATGCTGGGCAGGTATCTGAACACCGAGGGAATCACAGGGCTTAGCAGACAAAGAGCCCAAGGTTGTTTACCCATCCTCCATATGCCTCAGATCCCATTCTGACTGAACATCCATTGGATGTTCTGGACAAAAAGTTCAATCCACTGAGGCCCCACTCAAAAACCCACAGCACCCAAAGGATCCACTACTAACATTCTGGTGCCAGACACTACAGCACATGGTGGCCCATGGGAAGCCAAAAACCAATGTGGTTTTAATGTTAATGGTTTTAATGTTATGGCTGATTGGTGTATTGGATTGGAGTCATTAAAATACACTCAAATTTGCAATTAATTCAATTGAGCTCATTACAGACTAAAACTGCCTGCATAAGCATCAGTGGTATTGTGTCCAGATTATTATGGTTGCTGTATTTCAAACACCAGATCAGTTGCAGGAGTTGCCCTTACTCCCTCAGTCTCTGTTTCTACATAGTTCCATTAACTTATTAGTTGTACAATATCAGTAAAGGTAAATAGAAAAAGCAGACAAGGAGTTTCTTTGTGTCTGTCCTCGGGGCGGTGGGGAGGGCTAGCATGGTTTTCTGGATCTCACACTTGCCTGGATATGGCTTATCCCCTAAACCTTTTGCAAAAAGCCTGCTTTATTTGCTTGAAAAATTCCCCATTCATTCAAACTTGGCAAATTTTCTACACTAAGGCAAAACATCGGTGTGGAAATCATCAAACTCCACAGTACAAAAGAAAATATATCTACATGTTCTCAGTAAATAAAAGATGCTATTCTCATACTAATTCAAAATGTCTGCTGAACTGTTAGCCCGTGATGACGCAAACATGGCAAATTAAATATCTTTTGTTAATATCTTGTAATTTTGACTTAATTTTTAATAAATATAAATCTAACTCATCAGTGGAAAAAATTACATTACTTGATTTGTTAGTAGACTATAAATGTATACTGGTATAATTTTTCATCTGAAATCCTTATTTCTTTAGTTAGTGATTTTTTTTTTTTTTAGATTTTAGGATGTAGCTTATGGCAGTAAAATATGTACACTGAGATCCTATTGGGCTCTGAAGAATTCCTACAGCAGGCCCTTGCTGAGAGCGGGATACAGCCCAGACTGTTAGCAATGCCGAAGGCTTGACGAGATGGACTGTCAGGTTGAAATCTTCACCATCTCATTTCCGCTAATGCCCATGCCAAGTGCAGTTTGAACTATTTGTGCTGGTGCAGACAGACGCTGAGTAGCAGACAGAGCTGTTGGCTGGCAGGAGCCCTTCAACCATGGCCTTACAAATACAAAGAATCATCAGACTCCAGGCAACGGTGAATAATACCTGCCCTTAAGCCACTAGTTAGAGTTGAAAGCCTCCCAGTGTTGCTGATTTTGACTGCTGGCCTATAACATGTCACGTTGAGTCAGCAGGCCATTACCTCGATCTGTAAACAAACGATCAGCATTACATTCAAGGTGCCAATCATTTACTGAAAGACCTCATGCACTCTAAGGAGAAATTTTTTTTTTTAATGGCTTTTCAGATAAGCATTATTTAAGTGACCACATTGCACTGTAACAAGCACAGACTCCACACTGCCTAATGTGAAACATACTGCATTATAACTTCACAACTGTGCACCCTTTCAGGTGTTGTATGCTGGAGTTGCATGACTGGTGCTGCACTTTTGTGCTTGTGGGTCTGGTGACAGCTCCTAGAGCAAACTGACTAGCAGCACACCATCTATTTGCTTGTTAGAATTATTTAAAAATTAATCATTTGCACATAGGCTTCTTCATCAGCAAATGGAAATGGATTTATTCCGATTTGCGGTTTTAACGCCGATCTGTTCACTGCACAATTTCATTCCTACAAAGAATCATGTGCTTATTCCACTGAGCCCTTTAAGAAGACTGAATTCAAAAGGGATGAAAGATGTGATGACTGTTAGAGCAATGTCTCATACTGATTTTAATATTAATTAGAACTAGCATTTTCAAAGGTCAGTCATGGTCTGCTTACTAATTATTAATACAAATGACATTTTGTCCAACTGGATTAGACACAAAAGTTCCCTTTTTACAGGAATGCTGCACCAGTGAACCTACGTTTGTGACTCACTCGCACTCACTCACTTCTATACCGCTTTATCCTGTATTCAGGGTCATGTATGTACATACACACTCACACACACACTATGGGCAATTTGGGAACATCAATTAGCCTAACCTACATGTCCTTGGAATGCAGGAGGAAACCGGAGCACCTGAAGGAAACCCACCTAGCACGGGGAGAACATGCAAACTCCATGCACACAGAGACGGGAATCGAGCCTGGCCGGGAATCGAACCCGGGCCCTGGAGGTGCAAGGCAACCGTGCTACACCACTGTGCCGCCACGTTTATGACTCATATAGCAAAACTAATTCTTGATTTAAGTCTAAGTCTATTTTTAGACAGACCTTACCTGTAGGAATTCAGTTAGTTTTAATCTTAAGGTTATCTCAAGCACGGCTCTTACGTACATGTACTGTACTGTATGTATTAGCACGTTAAACTGTTCAGCACATCTCACTCAATTAAAGTCAAATAAAGTCAAGCAGATCTTACTGTTTTCCCATTTCCATACAGTACATGTATACAGTGGAGAGAATCATTGCTAGTTCTTCAGGACCATGATGCAACACACAGCAACACTAGAATGACAAGTAATATAAACAAATAATAATTTTAAATACTTTTGATTATAGGCACATTTCATGCAGCTGATCTCCTAATGATTATGTAGAATTAATATTTTTTATAAATACATACATACTGTATATGTATGCAGACATACATCACATAAATGACTAAGGGACTCATACTGTAGTTTACCAGACTGTCCTTGTATTCATGATTCATATTTTAATTTTTTTTTAACTGCTATCCTGATATTCTTCTCTAGAATTCCTTGACATTTCTCAGAATCTGTGCTTCATTTAATTAGGTTAAGTGTGCCTGAGCCTGGAGTAAGTAAAACATCCCTATACAAGGAAACTTCCAATACAAATCCTGACAGTAAGGATAAGTTTTTTTTGACTTTTCAAAAAGGGCCTCTCCACATTTTGAGCACAGATTTTTTAAGTCATCATGTTGTCATGAGCCAGTTGTATTGCTTCTTTTGATCACATGATAAGTGAAATAAAGATATATATATATTTTTCAGGGCCGGGACTCGGTTAAAAAAAATAATCTAATTAATTAGAGGCTTTGTAATTAATTAATCGAAATTAATCGCATTTTAATCGCATATAAA
>JAQMYG010000012.1:26598181-26608980 GCA_030014215.1 Clariallabes teugelsi
TGAAACCGTCCCCAGACACCGGACGCATCCCAAAGAGACACACGGGGCATCCATGTGACGAGATCTCCAACCAGAAGTGGGCCACCAGGATGAGTCAGACAGGTCCAGAGGGCAGAGGGAGTCTGGATCACTGGCAGCTCAGGAACGACATGTATAGCTCGACAGAGAGAGAGAAAGAGAGAGAGGGGGAGAGAGAACAGAAGAGGGGAGAGCAGAAGAGGAGAGATACTCAAGAGTTGCAAACATAGTTAAAGACTATTATTATTCACAGCAAATTCATTCAACTTAGATCAGTGTCACAGAACCTCAATGATAATGGAAATGGGAAAATCCCACCAAAATAATAATTAAAGCTGGTTTCATCAGTTCTGTTTCCCCATATCTGTTTGCCCGAACATGTTTTTTGACTGGTGAATTGTTTGGACAGACTTCATTGAACGGATATAAACTGGCAGTTTCCTGGACAACGAGCACCTGGGGGGCTTTCCTGAACCTTGCAGCATTTGGAGTGCCCTTCACAGTTCAATAGCCTCTTCAAACAATCAACAGTATTTTAAGAACAGGACACACACATGGTCACATATAAATTTAGGCTATTTTTAAACACTGGCTCCTTACGGTGGGAGTCAGCTGCCCCCAAGAGTGTCTTACCAAATGCCTTCAGCTGATATCTTTAACAGACTTTAACAGGCTAATTGTTTCCTGTTGTCTATTTAAATAAAGCAACTTGATCTACGGTACACTGACAATGTTCGATTCAGTCATTTTTCCAGAAAAAAAAATCTCAAAGGAGCTCAAATAATATTTGAATTCTCACAGGCTTAGAACCCTAACCCTAACCTGGCCTCGTTAATTGGATGGAAAATATCTTGTAAAGAGCTGGAACATTTTGGTGCCTTAAAGTTAGTCTCTCTTGAACATGAGAGTTGGCAGGGTGAAACTGTTTTTTTGCAATGTTACTGTTTTTTTTTTCTGTGCAAAAATGGATCAGTTTAACAACCAATCTAAATCAAATTAACCATTTTCCTTACTCTATGCCTTATGAAAATCTCATTAAGTAGCAGCTTGGAATATACTGCATTAAAGCTAGATGCAGCCATTAAGGGTGTAAATATGGCTATATGAACACAAGAAGCAAAAGAAAAACCCGAGACATGCAGGCAAACAACCATAAATGCTATCAGTTGTAGGTTAGGAGCACTAAATATGATGAACCACTATTTATCTCATAGAACATAAACATGTGGTTCTTTTAGACATCTGTGGGATCTGTTGAAATAATTACCGCAGCCACATTCCTTGTCATCTCCAAATGAGAAATCCTGAAACGAAACAACCCACAAAACCATTGTGGTCTTGATTTTTTTCCTATAGCAGCACGACCCAAAGTGTTTTGGTCTTTATTTAAATGATTAGTTAACAGTGTTTACACAGACATGACCTGTCTTTTATTAGCATTTGTTACTTGTTAAAATTTGATTAATACTGTAGGTTTGTGTCACTGAAAATGATCATAAAATGTTTATGTAAGACCTTATTTCTGTATGAGACATCATAACTATTTTGTGATGCAGCTCTTATGCAGAGCATGTTTCTAGATAGCTTTCTCATTGGATGGGTTAAGTAAAATAAGCAATAAGGCATCTTGTTATGTCTTATTCAAGCAAGACTGAGTAAATTAATGAAAATACATTTTAAATCAAATTTTGACAGTCAAAATAACAACCTATTGAGTAAAATAATATCAAGTAAAGAACGGCAAAGTCAAAATAATTTAGTGAGTCAAAATTGTGACTAAGTAAAAGTAATACATGGTAGGTCAAACTACTGTAAGTCAAAATAATGAGATACTACAGTCAAAATAACAACTTCAAAGTCACAATTGTGAGAAGGTAATTAACAGAATTAGTTAACAGTAACAGTGTAGACACATTAACAACAACATAAACTGCCATTTACTGTATGAACACATCTTAACTGTTAAATTCTGAATAAGTAATTGCTTATTTCATATTCACAATGTCATCTAACTAATGTTTCTCCTATACAGCTCTATACTCTATGCACAGACCATGACTCTGATTTTCGACTGTGTTCATAATTGCATATCAATCACTAATTGATATGAATTACACAAACTCTGTTACGGACTAAGTTTTCAACCAGTTACCATCAGACCCTGTGTGGAATCTACAAAGCAGTGAGGCCTTTATTCCAGGCAGAAGAGTCCAACAGCACTGAGCCCTTCTATAGAGACAGGGGAAACCAGCTACGCTAGTGCGAACTCACTGAATTTGAATAGCTGACTATTACTGTAAATGCAGGCCCTTCTACTTATCACACAAGTTTACATGCACTGTTGCGGTTGCAATGTACCCCCTGCTCCAGTCCGATCCTAATCTGCAGACATCACATCCCAACAGAGCCTTTATTGTTGCTGGGAATTCTCACTGCAACTAAAGTGATTAGAATCCAAAGTTTCAACAGAATTTTACCATCATTCATGTTTTCTGCTGCCCAAGTACTTTACAGCTATTAAATGTGTGAAATTGAAAATCAGGTCTCTTAAAAGCAGGCTGGAAGGACTGAGGTTGCTCTCCAGCAGCAGTTCTTTCTCACTAAATGAAAAGAATTTGCTATGCAGACTCACACACCAATATTAACACCTGTGCTAACTCCTGGAGAAAATGTCCTGGAGCAAATAAACAGTTCTGTGGACAGGGTGATCATAAAGTAATTAGTTAAAAGTGTCTCCAATCAGGAGTCATGAAAGGACCACAAGGTCTGTCTCCTGCAAAAAGCACTTACAATGCATTCATGTTTGGACACTGGGAGGTTAACAGTGTAGCCAGCTGATAAGGGGAACCCGCAAAGCCAAGTGCAAACAAACAGTAAACAGGGTCTTCAACTCTCCTAATTCCGATACATGTGTCAAGGCATTTAGCCTGTCACAGACTTTAAACCACCCAGTGTAGCACCTCCCAACAATTCTGCTTCACTCCCAAATGAGCTCAACTACTTCTATGCTTGATTTGAAAAGGAGAACATTAGGCCAATGTTCAAGGCAGAGGTACAGTGTTGTGAAAAAGTATTTGCATACTTGTGATGCTAAAAGGATACAGATCATCAAACTATTTTTTATATTACACAAGGATAACCCTAGTACACAAAATACAATTTTTAAATGATGATTTCATTTATTAAAGGAAAAAAGCCGTCCAAACCTGCTTGGCCCTATGTGAAAAAGTAATTGCCCTTAAACCAAATAAATGGTTGCCATCCTTATCAGCAATAGCTGCAATCAAGTGATTGCAATACCTAGCAATGACCCTTTAACATACTGTCGCTGTGAAAGAATTTTGGCCCACTTTTCTTTTCAGAATTGCTTCAATTCGGCCACATTGGAGATTTTTTTAGCATGAATTTTGATTAGGCCACTCCAAAACCTTAATTCTTTATTTTCTTTTTTTTAGCTATTCAGAGGTGCACTTGCTGGTGTGTTTTCCTTCCAAAATATTTGTTAGCTGTGGCTTTCGTCTAGGAACTCCATTAACTCCATTAATGCCATTTTGCGCAGTCTTTTTCTTATTATTGAATCATGAACATTGACCTTAACTGAGTCAAGTGATGCCTGCAGTCCTTTAGATGTTCTGGGTTCTTTTATGAGCTCCTGAATGAGTTGTCATTGTGCTTTTGGAGTAATTGTGGTAGGCTGGCCACTCCTGAGAAGGTTCACCACTGTTCCAAGGGGATATTTTGGGGTATAATGGCTCATACCATGGTTTGCTTGAGTCCCAAAGCCTTAAAAATGGCTTTGTAACCCTTTCCAGACTAATACATGTCAATTACTTTGTTTCTCATCTTTAGATCATTTCTTTTGATTTTTTTTTAGATATACTAGTGTGTCTAACTGTATTACCCGGTAAGCAGCAGTTCTCTAACTCCATCACTTAAGTGTGTTCTGACCATGTGAATGCATGGACGGCAGCTGGTCCTGATGACATCCCTGGCTGGGTGTTCAGATCCTGTGTAGAGAAACTTACTGAAGACTTCCCAGACATTTGTAACCTGTCCTTGGATCAGGCAGCTGTCCTCACCTGCTTTAAGTCGCCTAACATTGCTACCAAATCACTCCACTGCAACAGCACTCAAAGACTTTTATCCCATCGTACTCACCCCATCATCACAAAGTGCATCAAGGCTGTGTTACTGACTGTTTGCTCTCCACTCTGAATACCCACCTGTTTGCCTACTGCCCAACATTTCTGAAGATGTTACCTGGTCATAGCATTCCTCTTCTCATTTTTCTCTTGACAATACTCCATAGATTCTTTATGAGGTTTAGTCAGGTGAGTTGGCTGGCCAGTCAAGCACAGTATTATTATGGTCAGCAAACCAGTTAGTGGTAGTTTTTGCTCTGTGGGCAGGTGGTCAGTCCTGCTGGAAAAGTAAATCAACATCTCCAAAAAGCTTCACAGCAAACTGAAGCATGAAATGTTGTGAAATCTTATGGCAGACAGTTGCATTGACTTTAGACATTGGCAGCCCAAATCATCACTGCCTCTCCACTCTTCCTTCAGACTCTGGGACATTTTTGAAGAATGTTGATGGCCATCGTCTGGACAACTGTCAAGTCTTCCATATGCCTGGACTGAACTAGACATACAGTACATGATGTTTATGCTGTAGGAACAGTAATTCACAAACTCAAAATTAAATATTCTAATGTTGAGAGACGCTGGAATTTTTCTGGATTCTCATGAGGTGTAAGCCATAATCATTAAAATTAAAAGCAATAATTCACTTTATGCGTGATAAATTTAAACCATATGAGAGTGTCGCTTTTTGAATTGAATTACAAAAAAAAAAAACTTTTTCACAATATTATAATTTTTTTATATGCACTGTACAGTATATGATGGTCCTAATATATTTGTTTAAATAAAAACTTAAATACTCAATCTAAAACTTGATTGAGTAAAACCATTTGTTTACATAACCCATCCTAGTGCAGACTATATCAGCTGCCTGGTGGCTTATATTTGGAGCAATATGTAATTCATGGTGAGACTGATTATAAAATAATTGTTAAACAGGCACTCGTCAGAGCAACCAGCCTCAACCCAAAACTGCTTGAAAACCACAAGGCCAAACACACTTAGCTTTAGGCCACACCACAAAAGCCCGCTGTTCGCTTCTCCTGTAAGTGGCACGCACCCAACATGTTTAGAAAAATAGTGGCAACATCCAAAACACACAGCCATCTCTACTGTTGAAATAAATCTCAATTTCTTTCAGCCTTTTTTGTATGCAATGGATTAGCAATTAAGTCTGCAACTAATGCCATCCAGTGCCTTGTACACACTTCCCTTTTATATACAGTCTAATCTCAGCTAGTGATGTTTTACAAATAGAGAGCAGGAAATGTCTGCTGTTAGTATTGCATGTCACGCCACACACTCCCCTTCACCGGGTGACTGTTGTTCCTGGGGTCGTCATGGCCGCGTCAGATTTAATGGGGCTGTCAGGAGAAGCTAAGGTGTGTTGCCAGTCAGTTTCCAAATAATTACCCTTTCCAACAGAGGGCTGATTGTGCTTCAGCTGTGTGGTCCAAACACTGAGCACAGCCTTTAGCCAAAATGTGCAGCTATGATACAGGATGGATTTGTGGCATCTCAGAGAGATGAAGTGTGTGTCTCACCATCTCATCACAATGTGACTCCTGTGATTAGTGTCACTACAACTATGTCCTGTATACTTTTTCCTTTCCTTACAGTCACAATGAAAGGGAGCTTTTGCTTTTAAAGCACAAACCTTAGAGTTTGGAATGCTGGCTTAAACAGCCTCACTTCCTGTACCAGGCTTCCAGGAACACACACACACACACACACACACACACACACACACACACACACAGATCACATAACCCTGCTCTAACCCTTACACGCTCAGCTGTCCATTAAAGTTAGCCATACTGCTTCAGAGGCTGTGAATGTGTGTGGTGTAGGACAGACATAAATCTCAACACCTCTCTCAGGATATGTATCACTGGCGGCTTTTCATGGGAAACAGGCAGGACGGAAGAGGCCACTCAGTGCTGTATTACAGAGGAGACAGATTATTACTTTCCTACATTCTCATGGTCTTCTTCCAGATCAAAAGCGCTGACTGCACTGATTCATCCCTCTGTATAGACTGGAATCTTATAAATCAGCAAACAGCACTGACTGAATGGAACATCAAAGCATAGCTACGATGTTAGCACCACGGAAAAGGTCAGTCTGGTGCATGTGGAGTCAAATGAGCAAAGGGAACGGCATGCGATTTTAATTTGATTTGATACAAATGACTTTGTATGAAAAGGTAGAATTGCGAACACAGACAATTCTATAATAAAATAGAATAGATAATATGTACAGTACTGTGCAACTATCTAGAGACACACCACATTTCTTCATATTATACTTCTAAAGAGCCAGACTTTCTTGTATTTGTATGTTGTCCTGAGGAATAATTTGTGGCCTTCATGAATGACTTTTGCCCAGTACTATACATACGATATGTATATTACAATTATGAGGTTATACTGTATGGTACTGTAGTTGTTACAGACTGAGAGGAGAGGTAGAGTCTGGACTAAATATCTTTTTTTCTGGCACTGTGATCATAAGGGACTGTGGAGATATGACCAGTGCAGGTGTGGATGACTTGCTGATGAGATAGATGGAGGTGACAGTTCTGGGTTACACCATCCAAATTTATAGGATTTGACTAGTTTCAAGGCTGATGTTTTCAAGAGCTTGGGGGTGATAGCAAGACATACAAGGCTGTAAAATACAGAGCCCATCATAGACCAACCCAAACCAGTTTCCTATCAGCTAAGGGTGACAGCTCGGATCTTCTAGTAGACTATGGCAAAAAAGCTACACTTTCCAAAAGGTTAAACTTACTCAAAATTGTTTAAATGGAGCTTGAAGTCTGTGTTTGTTTACAAATGGCCCCCAGAGACACTCATGACCTGTAAGTCCTACTGTACAATCCTCTTTTTTTAAGATCTATGATGAGCTTCTTTGACTTTCACATTCTAACGTGTAGCATTAGTCAATCCAATGAGGGCTGTCAAACAAACCCTGTTTCTGTTGCACAGAGAAGCTACCTGCTGCAGTCAATCATCATTATTACTAGGAATTTGACACCTTAGGCCTGGCAAATTAAACCACATTTTGGCACTTTCAGCACCACTGAATTAATAATGTGGATGTTTCATCCTGTACAATTGTGGCCAAAAGTTTTAAGACAACATGTGCCATGTTTTATAGTTCTCCCTGTGCATAAAACAGGTGATTGCACAATTTTTTCCTACATTTGAAAAACTTGCTATGTGACAGTGGTAGTTAGATTCTGGAGTCATGGCCGTGGTCATCTCCAGACCTAAACCAATAGAAAACTGATTCCTGCCTCTGTGTGCACGGAGTTTGCATGTTCTCCTCATGCTTGGTGGGTTTCCTCCACGTAGTCTGGTTTCCTTCCACAATCTAATGACACGCAGGTTAGGCTAATTGGCATTCCCAAATTGCCCATAGTGTGAGTGTGTCTACAGTATGTGTGCCCTTGCGACTTATTGTCACCCTGGGATAGGCTCTGGGCCCTCCGTGACCCTGTATACAGGTTTAAGCTGGATAATAAGGATTAAGGATATTGAATTTCACTTGAAAGTAAATATCTCAATACTTTTGCCCATCACTGAATTAGTAATTCTGAAGCTGTATTGCAAAGGCTGGCCTGTTTAGTCCGAGCTACTGTAGCTTAAATTGCTGAAAAGGTAAATGCTGGTTCCCATAGAAAGGTGTCAGAACACACAGAGCACTGAGGTTATTGTGGCAAAAGGGGGACTTTATAGTGATATAAATATAGAAATACAATTATAAAATAATAATAATAATAATAATAAGACGAAGAAAAAGAACAACTGACATTGACGAAGAAGATCTGACAGAAGAAATGTTTGTAGCTGAATTGTTTTTAAAAAATTTTGAATAAAATATAAACTCACTGGCCACTTTATTATGCACATTCATACCGTGAGCCAGTGAGTGAATCATGTAACTACAGCGCACAAAGAGACAGGTCAGGTTATATTGACATCAAACTGGGGTGACAGGAATTTGATCTTGGTGACTTTGACCATTTTTCTCTCTGAAACTGCTGTTCTTCTGAGATTTAAAGCACAACAGCCTCTAGAATTTAAACGGAATGGTGGAAAAACACATTTATGCAGCCAGAAACACCTTGTTGATGAGAGAGGTCAGGGGAGGATTGCCAGACAGCTGGTTTCTGCTCACAGGAACACCATGATAACCCAAACAAGCATGCTTTAAAAAACATGTTGAGTAGAAGATCATCTCAGAATTCACAGCATGTGAAAACATGTGGTGGTGTCGGGAATTGCCTACAACAGAAAAATACCACATCATGTGTTACTCCTGTCAACCATAAATAGAACAGAACAACTGGATAGCTCCAAACCAGAAAAAGACCAAGTGATTTCTTTTTTTCCAATGTGCCAGTCAATTGACTTATTTTATAGTGGTGATAATGTGGGAGTATTTATTAGTTTTTTTTTGCTGTTCATTTGTTTTACAGTTCTGTGCAAACTATATAGACTTTTATACAGCCTTTATACAATAAAAGTAACTGAGATTAACATTTTTTCACTACTTTGATGTATGACGTGAACATTCCCTCAAGGTTATGATCACTATATGTGAATGACATTGGTATATCTGGTGTTTTATTATTGGCTTGATTGTTGCATGAATGTGCATATGTAGAGCTGTTCAAATAAAGTGCATCTCATGACAGTGACATTGGTTTAAAAAAATCAGAATTTGTCAAATGTCAGAGTAAGCACTCATTGTAGAAGTCAAGGTAAAATGAGCTAAGTGTAATTACAGACCATATCCATAGGAGGGCAGTGTGCTTGGGTCAGCTTGGAGATTTGCTGAGTCAATGCTCAAGCAATAATTAGGACTCCATCTTCTGGGAATTACATCTGGGCTTTAGAAGGCAGAACTCTCTTCAAGCAAGCAAAATAATTTCTCTACAGAAGATAAAATTATTTTTTGGATGTAACAGTTTTTTCCCCACCATTTTCTTCTGACATAGTGTAAGATACAGGAGCATAGAATATTTAAAATTCAATGTGATGGTTTAGTCTTTGATACATTATGTACAGTGAGTAACCATTCTTACTCTTCTTTTCGAACAAGCTTACTTCGAGTGAGAAACCTTTTCCAACATATACCTTAGAACAGAGACAAATTGTATGTAAAGTGGGCAGCCCTAAGAGTGCACAGATTTAATATGTTCCATATTTTCTAACCTAGCTCAGCAGGACATGATGTGTGGAGTGTGGAGTGAATGGAGAGAGAAAAAAAATCGATGTACACACTTCCCTCCAGTCCTTCCCCGACTTTCCCAATCACAGCTTGTGCATGGCTCAGCTGGTGGGAGAGACCCCTTATAGAGAAAGAGGAAAACTGGCAGACTTCTGCAGGCTCTAAACCTTTACCAGTCATTCCCCACATATCATTTAGAATGCTAGAGCTCAGAATTAAAAGCACTAAGCTCCTTGTGGTGAGTGTTTAATAGCAATGTTGGGAAGAAAGATGTTTCAGGCTTCTGTTTTTAAATGGGCTTCATTTGTAACGTGTCTTAAATCTGAGGTAAATCTTTTTTATTTTATTTTTTTCAGTTGTACATTTATGGACCACACAGGTACAAATAAAATAAAGTTGATTATTTAGAGTATTTAGAGATTCTGACCTGAAGCAGCACATTATTACACAAAAATATTTATGTTTTACAAATCAGCAAGACTAATTTTCACTAGTACACTAGTTATAATTGCAAACTACAACTGGAACTTCTTGACTTTGATCTGACTGCCTGCTTTACAACTGAAACACTGGCCTTCCAAGAACTCCTTTTATTGTCTAAACATGCGCAAATCTTTGGCCTGGATGGGGAATGTGACAGTAACTCCCAGCTGAGTTTCTGTAATGTGCATGTGATGCGTTGAGCAGTATGAGGTCATTCACTGTGATACAAAAACAGAACGCCTTTGGTGATTTAACCAGGTTGTTTTTTTTCCTGAGAATGTTCCATTCACTGAATGTTCACGAGAATGACTGCAGGGTGCTCCGAGCTACCTAAGCCAGGCTCATCATTCATGGACCTACAGCCTTCTTCAAAATGTTTGCACTAGCTAAAAGTCTCATCACCATTCTATGATTCAATTCTTCTGCAAATAAATCATTTTTATGCCTTCATTCACAAGAAATTTCTGGTTCCTGGTTTGACTTATACGCCCTCATAAAAATGTTAGTTACATTTGTCTATATTCAATACTATATTTTCTTATGATAGTTTTTTTTCAGTGTTTACTTGAATTTAGGCTTCACATTTATTTTTAAACTATTAACCTATCATTGCTTATGAAGGCTTGTATGTTGTCTCAGATCACCTACGTAAGAACTCAGCGCCAGTCTTATATCCTTTGGCTGTCGTTGTGGAGGTTTTTTATTCCCCAATTCTGTGGTGTCTCATGTGGATTCATGACTTCACACTTCTGATTTCATTATGTGTTCTTTCTCTTTCATTATGTCTTCTCTCTCTTTCTTGCGTTCCGTCTTTTCCTGAATACACACATAGTGGATCTGAATTACAGTTTTTCTCGATTGCTAAAACACTAAACCCTATTGTCTGAACCAAATTCTCAGTTGCCTGAACCCACTTAT
>JAQMYG010000012.1:26616647-26632578 GCA_030014215.1 Clariallabes teugelsi
CCCCCCCCCCCCCCCCCCACACACACACACACAAATTTTTTTCAATAAAATAAAAATAAAGATAGTTAGATGTGAAAAATTACTGAGTCCAACCTATACATTAATTTATTAACATGTAAAAGTATCTTTAGCAAAAATACCTCAAAATAAACATTTTCTGTAAGGAGAATCAGTCTACCTCGCTGTTTTTAGAGAAGTGTCAGCCAGCAAAACAACATAAAAAAACAACATCACCATTCCATTAAATACGTACTGCATGCGTTTAGGTATTATAAACTACATTTGAAACAGTTTCATGGCCTTTTTATGACAACAACTTTGGGTTTTGATCTACACTTTCCTGTCACACGTTAGGTCTGCTTTCCTGTCACAAGTTTAGGGCTGCTTTTACCGCTTGCACTGAGCAATGCCACTCTTCTTTTTGATATTATGCACAGCAGTAGAAAAATTATGTGTCCTTAGGGTCACATCCTTCAGAGCTAAGGAGTTAGTTTCCTGCCATGCTTATTAAAATGTTTGATGATCTAACATAAACTATTAATTTAAAAGAAAACTTAATTTTCTTTGGAAAACAAGGGAGCCTTGAGGCTTATAAGTAGCCTCAGATTATTATGGATACCATGAAATAGGGTTTTATTAAATATGTACAAGCCTGGGACAAAATACACTTTATGTCCAAAAGCATGTGGACACCTGACCTTCTCCCCCATAAAAGGCTCAGATGTTCTAGTATAACAATGTCTCTGTACACAATGCAAGCTTTATTTAGGCATGGCTTCATAGGATTAATTAGCTCTACTTTAGCTAACCTACAATATTAATCTGTATGTACAATATTTGTAAGCATTAAAATATTCTGCACTTCATTTTGATTGAGATCTTGGTCTACTCTTGATCATACACTCAACTTTATAAACCCTCTAACTTTTTAGAAGGTTTCTCTGACCAGATTACTTGTATCTCTTCCAATACAAAAAGCTATTATCTACAGTAAAACACATTGTTGAAAAATCAGAACTGAATTACAAATATACTGAAATATGAAAGGGTGACCTTAGGTCTGTCTTCTTCTGGGCTGATTTTAGCTGGTAACGTCTGTGATTATAACCACCACTAAATGATGTACTCAAACCTTTTCCTCAAGGGTATAGAACCTGCTCAATGTCTTCATTTGCAATATTTGCTCAATAGACTATTCCTAATTTGTACTGAAAACCCTATTATTATCTTTATTACAGCATCCCAGCTCAGGTCTTCTCTACAGGACACCTGGCATGTCTTTCTTTAAGTTCCCGCTACTTCAGTGGTAGGACGAGTGCTCTTCATCACTCTGAACACCTGCATGTTTTTATTCCTTCTGCAAAGGTCTAATAGTTTCTGCTTAATATATTATCTAAGGTAACCCTTCATTTTCTCTGCATTTATCTAAAATTTGACTTTTGTATTAATTCAATACAGTACATGCTAACTAACGAACCAGTAGGTTAGTAATTATATAAGTAATTAAGTCTTACCATAATAGTTTTTTAATAATACTAATCACTGAAATAAACTGCTAAGCTGACTAAAGATGATTTAGTAACCAATATTATATTAGTACTGCAATTAACCTGAAATGACCTTGAATCCAATAAATGTGTTGTGCTGTTGAGAGTGTTGTACTGTACACTTTCTTTACATTGTCATTAAAGGATTTGAGACTTGTTAGCAAGATAGACATGTCACTGCAGTTGGAAATAATTTCTAAATGTGTATACTATAGCAAAAAATAAAAATATTTTATTTTAATAATAAAAATAGCCTGAATAATAGGCTAATAATAAAAAGGGGGATGTTGTTGGATGTCCTAACAAATGTGGTTTGGACTGAGCATCTGTTTTCAGATCATTTCAGTGACACAGAAGATGGATGATGCTTGCCATCAGCAATTCTTTAGTGCTTGCAGATGAAAAATATCCAAAATACCACAACTGTCTGGATAATTAAACAAAAGATAATGATAAAGGAACCATATGATTTCTGTCTATTGGAAATGCTTTTATATGAAAACTAAATTAAAAAACACCCAGTGAGACAATGAGATGGCAGACACAAAACCTTGGACACACAACCCCTATTGCTCTTTATGTGTGGATAACAAGACATTTGCGAGTGAAAAAGCACTTCTGGCTATGAGTACTTTTCCTGTGTTTTCACTCTGAATCAGAAAAGCCAACAAACTCTGAGCAATTGGCATGGGCATGTGTTTGCAGAATCTGGGGGAGCCGAGTCTGTCTTACTGTCAGCGCACAGTTATCTGTCAAAATGATTCCAGTTGGGTTTATGCTTTAACGGACGCCTACTTCTCTGCCACCATGAAGTGGCGCTATGTTCAGTTCCAAATTTAGTATGAATGTGTTATTTATTCCTCCTTTTCCAGGTTTTTTTTCCCCCTCAAATCAGTGGGTGTGGATATTTTTCTTTTCTCCGTGAGGCATCTTCTTTTGCAAGTTTTGAGAAACTCAAGCCTCTGTGAAACGCCTACTGCCGAGCCAAGGGTTGAAGGGAACTTGGCTGCTTGAGAGTTAGAGCACATGGATTTGCACTCATAGCAATGAATAAATCAATGAAGAGTGGAGTTTCCGCCTAAATAAAAAGGGTATCAATAGTGTCTCACACAATCATTACCTCTCTCTCTTTGTACCCATCTGTTTATTTGTCTATCTATACAAAGTTTACATTTACAGCAAACAGGATACAGGAAATGCATGAAAGTCTTTGCGTGGTATTTTAGACCTTTTAAACATGAAGGGCATTTTAGATCTTGGGTCATTAAGACCAAAAGTGTTATCAAATCTCTTCCTATCCTGTCAGCAGATCACTGAGTTTTACACAGCTCTTTTAAAGCAGTGGCCCCCTTTTTTATATGGAATCTTTAACAACCTCCTGCTCCTGCTGCTTGAGAGGAAGCAATGGACAGGAACAGTGAAATGACAATGTGGAAACCTGAAATGCAGGTGCTGTTTAAAAAAATGCCTACAGGTCAATACACTCATAAAAGCTCAAACGGCATCAAACCTTTTTTCATAAAAAGAAATTAAAATACCAAGAACAACACCCATACAGCTGTAAATCTATCCTGCTACACTCTAACACCATCATTGAAAGTACTATATAAGGTGCTGTTTTGTACAGTATATCAAACCCAGAGACACGATCAAGAGTTTATGTAAAAGTGAAATAAGAATAAAACAAATTAAATATTCAATTTTCTCAAACCAAAATATCATGCTGGCAAACAAGAGGGTAATGATTCTTCCTGGCAAAAAAACTAAAACAATGTAGCAATATGTTATTGGTTCACTTTCTTTTATCATAAATTTCCTTGGATCGCCCAAAATTGCTTGTACTACATAACAAGTGTAAGCATGTCATAGTTTCCATTTTACTAAAGGTCATTGGTTTGATTTGTTTGTCTGTTTTACTAAGTTTAAAAATCTAAGAAATCATGCCAAGACACTAGACTGTGTTCTGATATAAACAGTTTCTATTTCAGTTCAAGCTCATTTAGATTTTTAAAAAAAAGCAGTTTACCTCGAACACAAGGAAGAATTTCCTTGCATTTGAAGGAAAGGATGGTGTTTATTTATTATTTTTTTACATTTCCAAAGACAATGATTTCGCAAGACATCCTGTATTAGAGTTCAGGAGTACAGGAGCAGTCTCTCAACACCAGAGACGTTTTGGTACATGTCTTATATGATAAACTAGGAAAGATCTGAGCAGACTGCTGGAAAAACATCAAACCAGATGTGTAATGGACAGTGAGGGCCAGAGAAACAGACAGCGACGTACTGGAGAAGAGAGAGAGAGAGAGAGAGAGATTTGTTATAAGTTAAGTTATAATTCTGTTCCAATGGCTATATATGTTTATTAGTGTGTTCTTCATTTATTTTAATTACTACACTGACAGGCTCAGAATGTCAGAATTCTAACAATTTCTTTTTGCACTTTGGCACCAATTACAGCCTCAAGTCTTTTTGAGTATGATGCTACAAGATGTTTTTTCTTCTGGAAGGTTCTCCTCTCTCACTCTCCTCTCAAGGATGGCAAATGTACGTGATTTTTTTATTTAATACAATTTTTTTCAAAGATCTCAAACAAACTTCTTTCGTGTGGTCAATATGGGGTATTGTTTTTGGAATTTTGAGAAAAATAATGAACTTAATCCAATTTGAAATAAAGCTGTAACATGGCAAAATGTGGAAAAAGTGATGCGCTGTGAATATTTTTCTGGATGCACTGTACAGAATTGTAAATCCTTTTTTATCTAGTTTTCAGACACTGGATTTTTTTTTTTTCATGAGCTGTGAGCCACTCATCATCTATACCACTTTACCCTGTATTCAGGGTCACAGGGATCTTAGGAGGCTTAGGGCACGAGGCGGGGTACACCCTGGATAGGGTACCAATCCATCGCGGGGCACACACACACACACATACTATACACTCACACACACACTACTGCCAATTTGGGAATGCCAGTTAGCCTACAGTAATCTGCAGGTCTTTGGACTCTGAGAGGAAACGGGAGTACCTAGAGGAAACCCACCAAGCACGGGGAGAACATACAAACTCCATGCACACAGAGGCGGGAATTGAACTCAGACCCTGGAGGTGCAAGGCGACAGTGCTAACCACTACACCACCGTGCCGCCTGCAAAATTAAAATAAGGATAATTGAAACAAAGGTTTGAAACATTTAATGTGACATGTGATGAATTTATTATACGTATATTAGTGTTTCATTATTAAAATTTAATTGTTAAAAATAAAATTTTCACTTTTCATGATATTCTACTTTTTTGAGATGCACTATACTGTATGTGACCTGTCATATCAACTCAGGCATTAAGTCACACAGCTTAGTTTTGCATACTGTATAATGGCTTCAAAATGGAGCTTATTAAAGCAGGAATCTGAAAATATGTATAACTCAAATCACCTGATTTAATACCTGAATTCATGTGATGACTCACGTATTATGCTAGAATCCAATCATGATTGAACAAATCCCAGACACTTAACTGAACAAATTAAAGTCTTACATTTACCCCTTTTACAGTCATGTACAGTAGGAATGCAAAGAATGGATAATTCATTTCCCTACTGTAAACTTCATCATCAACATGTACAGTAGCTGTATCGTTGTATAATCGGAAATTACTTATTGAATATTTGCACAAATGTTGATTTTGTGTATTGATTTCATTCTTGTTCTATGTACAGTAGTGGTACTTTTGTGGCTTTTACCACATTTTACTGACTAAATGTAAAAAACAAAACTGCATGTATGTAATGTATTGTTTTTAAAAGAATAAATAAAAAATAAAATATTTTAAATGGAAGCAACTGAAAAATGGAGTTACTTCAGTAAATATAGTACGGATTGCAATTACACTCTGTAAAGTAACTGCATCAACTGGCTTCAATGGGATTAAAGGAATTATTTTGGTTCATGTTGACAATATTTAGTGTGAATTACTACTGCAATTATTTTAAGTTGAAGGGAGGTTATATTTTTTCAGTGTGCACCAAAGGGTTCCAGCTCACTTACACGCTACTGTACTAACATATTTCATGTATCTGTACTTTACTTTTTACACTTACCACAATCAAAACAATTATCTGTATTTTTGTACAAAAAAAAAAAATCCATACTTTTACTTAATTGTATTCCTGTGTTACCTAACTACATTGTTGTGTAGTCTTTGAAGGGGAATTTACATTTACATTTAGGGTAATCAGCAGATGTCCTTATCCAAAGTGTTCAGACATTTATCCCATTACACATATGAGCAGTTGAGGATTAAAGGACTTGCTGAATGGCCCCACTGTGGCAACTTGGTGGTGGTGGGGTTGGAAACTTGGACCTTCTGATTAGGCTTCCAATGTCTTAACCACTAAGCTACCCCTGCCCTATCCGCATTGTTATCTGTAATTGAGTGACTTGCCTTTCCTCCGAGACATAACTAATAACATAACATCTTAGCTGAAATAAAACATTTTAAATAAGGCAATATGTCCATGAATGATGATTCCAGCCGAGGTGGCTCGGAACCCATTGAAGTTGTCAATGATGCCTGATCCTTGAAAATCAATGGATATCTTGTGTCGACTTACAGAAGAGACTCATCTGTCTTTGGGAACTGTGCACAGAGTCATTTACAAACACCACTTGCTCATTACAAAAACTTGTCAGCGAGAATAGGCAAACTCCTCAGGCAGACCTGGAGGTAAGACTCATATCTTCAACCCTGGAGATGCAAGGACACAGTGGTTACTCTTGGCAACAGAGCTCATTAAATAATTGAAAAAAAGATGTCTTCAATCTTATCTGCTAAGTGCCGATTTTCCACTTGTTCAGCTAAGGACCTAATTCACTTTGTTTCATCAGGTCAGTTTACACTGGTTTTGCTATGTTTGATTCTTACAGACTTTTACAGTCATTATTGGTACCAGTGTACAGTATGAGATGATCCCAATAGCATCAGTCAATTCTGATCCACTAATCTGATCATTTAAGTGGCTTTTCAGAAGGGGTTATATTTAGTACAACTGCACTGGGATGATTGCAGAAAAATAATGTTTGGCTTAAAATATGAAAGCTTGTCAGACGTAGATAAAAAAAAGCGATTCAAGATGCAAAAAAAATCCCAGAGGGAATATTTATTCGATAACCACACTCTTCATCACACTTCATTTTTAATTGCTTTTTAAAAGTTAACCACACTCTTGCTTCTCTGATATTGCTTAAATATACTATACATAATTACTAGGATTTACCATACTGGTTGTTCAGTGATGCAGGTTTGTACTGTAGCTCACTGACTATAAAGAATGAATCAGTTTCACATTCTAGATACAAAGCTAATTATATACCTGTAAGCTGTATTTTATCCTTCATTACTTTCATTCCTTTGTGTCCTCTTGTGATACTTTTTAAACAGTAACATGATAGACATTCTCTCTCGTGTCTTTTTATTTCCAAATATTTTCACATTTCACAATTCCCACTACTGTATTTGTAGCTGTTCTGTGAGTTTTGAGTAATCCTATGTTGTCCTCCAATTTGTGGTCTGTACACAAGTGTCCTAGTCCTCACAATGGTAGTAAATCGGTCACAGCCTACACACTACAACGTGCAACTGTTATAATCATACAGTGTAAAGTTGGCTTTACACTGCAACTATTCAGTCTGCACCCACACCAGGCCATTGATTTACTGTTGATTTAAAACCACTTCATACAGCTTTTAAGAAGTCTCTAACATAATGTTAGGTCTATTTTTGTATCTTTGCATATAATTGCTCTTCAAAGTTGCAATGTGTAAATATTTGCAGGGGTGCTACTTCAGTGACATAACTTCAGTGACATATTTTCAGTGTATTCTACCTTGACACATTAAAATTGTGGTGTCTATATAAACCCAAGCTAGTTTAGGACGTTGTAGCTGAGTGACTGACTTTTATCTGTATGTATTGAACAGAATGTGAATCTACATACTAGCTCATTTGTTTAAAGAGAGAGAGAGAGACAGAGAGAGAGAGAGAGAGAGCGCTCCGGGGGTTTTGGGTGCACTTTGGGCCGTTATGTGATATAAAATAACTAAGCCATGGTTACTGCAGACGTCACTGCCTTGATCAAACACTCTAAAGGGTGGCAATGCTCTATAAAGCTGGCTCCAGAAAGGGTTCACTGGTTTATTTGCAGTCCCAATTTGTTCCGGGGCTGCTCTGCCATGTCTTCTGGTTGGCCTCAGCAGGACTGTTAACACACAACACATTTTACACGATGCCATTAAAAGCCGCACTCTTTAAAACCCGTACTTATTTTTAGAACGTCTCTGTTCGAAGGGAGAAAAAAAAACGACGGTGGCTTTGACTGCAGACTGAAGCAAATGTCCTATAAGCCGCTCCCCAAAAACCCTCTACAGCGCTGCGTCAGCTCAAGCAGCACCTATAAAAGTTTAGACTCTTAATCATGAAGGCTCAAACACCCTGTTAGGAAGGAGAGGCTGTACATTTGAGACACATTTGCAGTCTGTAACACTAATTTGCTAAAGTGCTCTAAATCCCACTTGCTAACTAATTCACTCTTATGAAAGCCAGACATGGTAATAACAAGAAAGTAGCAAGTTTATCTCGTCTGCTCCCCCTCGTCTGGTTAAAAGCTTGGCCAACCTGTGCACACACAGCACCATTTCCAATACACAAAATTTTAAACTACTTTAAGCAATTAATATAATTTATTTTAGTAGAACAATTTATATTAGCAGTAAAATAACACTGGATCTAGTACATTATAACCTAATGCTACCTTTTTTTCCACTCATCTCACAAAAATCAAATAAGAACCAAATATTTAAGACTAATGACACTAATTTCATTTGAGCTACCCTAGAATCTATTCAAGCATCTGCAACATATACTGCTACTGTATATATACAGTATACTGGTGTATAAAGTAATAAAATTTGAAATACAAGCATAGGGAATCTAAAAAGAAAAACTGAAAATATATAGAGAACCTACTGTAAATGGGACATGCAAGGTAAAAATACATGGAAATCATACAAGAGCAAGATCTCAGAGTGACTTATATACTTTATGTACAAAAGTATTTGGCCAAACTTGGTAATTATTCAGAATTCAGGTTTCAGTCAGGTTTCAAACTCCATATTGAAAGACATGTACTTGGATACAATGTCATTGCAGATTTAGCCAAATAATTGTGTTCATATAGTGTATACTTTCAGGTCATTTATTAATTGCCAAACAAGAAGCTACACTAGCTAAAATAATAATCATGTAATTTTTCATCATCTACATTACACAATATTTCTTGTTTATTTTAACTTTTATTTTTTCAATTTCAAGATTTTAATAGTGCATCCTATAGATATGAAATTAATTTCTGCTCAGTTCAGCTGCAATCTTCTCATTTATTCAAGAGAAGAGCTTAGAAAAAGTCTCACCACTCTGTAAGTACTGTAAGTTCCCTGTTCCGGAGTTGCAGGTCTTGGGGCCACAGAGCCAGCACCAAGCTAAAGTAAAGGCTAAGCAGTGGAGATACATGCCCTTTATTCCATTGGACATAATGTGTAATTTACTGTAAATTCCCTAGCTTACAACACTACTGAGCTAGTGTCCCTGGTCAGCAATCAGATATTTTGAAAGTGCAGCATAAGATGCTCTATGGAAATATGGGTTGTTTTATTTGGCCTATATTTGGTTTTACACCTTCATGCTAGAGAAAGTTCATCACATGTTTGACTTCAACACCCACACTGTATATTATTTTCTCATTTTATAGTATATGTACTGTATATGAGCTGTTGGGACTTGTAAGATATTTGTAAAAGTTGTATATGTCATGTATGTATTATTATCATCAATAAAATACTTAATATTATTTGCTACTTGGTTCATACTTGGTATTTTCATCACTTATTGCAGGGTGATTTGCCCAATT
Organism: Clariallabes teugelsi; assembly: GCA_030014215.1. Lineage (NCBI taxonomy): Eukaryota > Metazoa > Chordata > Actinopteri > Siluriformes > Clariidae > Clariallabes > Clariallabes teugelsi. Next base: position 26,626,161 of record JAQMYG010000012.1, read on the forward strand.
GCATGGCATTTCTGTGTTTTTACTTAATTTGCTGTGTTTGGCACTCTGGGCAAACTCCCCAGATTACTTATCCACACACCAACAACTAAAAAAAATATGGTAGTCTTAATTTTGCTAATGTTTGCCAATGTTATGTAAGATAGTGACACAGCAAAGTAGGTTAACAAGTGTACTTACCTATTTTATGTACTACAACATTATGTTCTACACACATAAAGATATGACGGATGTACATACCTTTTTTCTAAATTGTAACCCAAATGGCTTTGACCTTTTCTTCTACTTTTTTTTTTCTTTTTTTTTATTCAAGCATTAGGACATTACACCCCCCCCCCCCAATTCTGTGTGGGGAGATAGGTGCTGTAGAAATCCTGTTCTTTGATTTCTCCAGTACTTTCAACACTATCCAGCACCTCTTATTGAGAAACAAGTTGACTGATATGGATGTGGATTTAAATCTGCTAATCTACATACATACATCCTTACATACTCTATATTGCATAAAAGTTTCCCATTTTCATTAATTTTACATATACAAAATCGACCCATAATTGCCCAATAATTTATCCATAATTGCACAAGAATTTACCCAGATTTCACAAGAAATTACCCATGTTGCACAGAAAATAATACATTGCACAAAATCTACACTCACTCATATTCTATACCGCTTTATTCTGTATTCAGGGTCACGGGGACCTGGAGCCTATCCCAGGAGGCTTAGGGCAGGGTGCCAATCCATCACAGGGCACACACACACACATACACACACTCGCACACTCATTCACACTATAGGCAATTTGGGAAAACCAATTAGCCTAATCTGCATATCTTTGGACTGTGGGAGGAAACCGGAGTACCTGGAAGAAACCCACCAAGCACGGGGAGAACATGCAAACTCCATGCACACAGAAACGGGAATCGAGCCTGGCCAGGAATCGAACCCGGACCCTGGAGGTGCAAGGCTGGAGGTGCAAGTGCTAACCACTACACCACCGTGCCGCCTCAAAATGTACACATATTGCAAAAATAAATTGCACCAATATATCACTGAGCATTTGATGCTTGTACTGCTCTGGGGTAAAACTGTTCTTTAATCTATTTGTTTTGGTTTTAATTGTTCTGTACCATCTGCTGGACGGTAACAGTTCAAGCAGAGAGTGACCAGGTTGAGACGGATGTTTAATGATACTGCTAGCTTTATTGATGCAGTGGGAACTGTATTGTTCCTCCAACACCTGATGATTTTCTGGGCCAAGTTAATAAAAAAAAATTTCTGCGATATTATACAGCCAGAAAACCAAACACAGAGACAATATGTCACAATGCTCTCTACAGTGAGAGATGTTATTAAGGAGTTTCTTCCTTTCCATCATTGTCTCAGGTTTGCTCATTAGGGACACAGTGACAATGTTTTAAAATTATAAATCTGTATATTTTAATAAATTTTTTACATTAATACCTGAAATATTTATTTATGTAAACCTGCTTTGTGCCAATGTCCAATGTAAAAGTGCCATACCAAGTTTTTTTATTGAACTGAATTGAATTTTATCAAGAAATTACTTTGTTACAATATAGATTTGTTACTTTGTTACAATGTAAAAAAAAAAAAAAAAAAACAGTAACATAACTGTTTTTGTAATTACTGTATTATAGATCAGTATATAACCTATGCCTTCACTTAAAATATTAATAAACAGTTTTTTTTTTGTAAGAATGTGGTTAGGGGAGTTTAAAAAAAAAACTAAGGTACTTTATTGCACGCTTTGCAATATTCTCGAAGAAATAATAAATAGAAAGTGAGTTTATAGTAAAATAACACTTATTTGGGCATTTCCAAGTCTCATATGATGCACTGATAGAACCTACAGTGCTTTCATCATTCTTCAATTTTCTTTGCTAAGCATTTAACATCTACATAAAAACTTATTATTTATGCATATTTTGTATAAGGGGGCAAAGTAAAGCAGCAGTGCCCATACAGTATATTCTTAATAGTTGGCACAGGTCATTGGGTCTTTTTCCTAGTTAGGGCTCAGAGAGGAAAGGATTATAAGATTATTAGTTGCAGGATGCAGTAAATTACACAGTTTGGATAGAACACGCAGCAAATGTCTGACTGCTGAGAGAGAGACCACACGCTCATTTGGTATGCAATGGATCAGGAAGAAAGTTATTTCTTGGCACTTGTAAAGACAGGTCACAGTGACCAAGAGAGCGAGAGAACCTGAGTTCAAAGTTTTGTTCCTGGGTGAAGGAAACCTGTATTTTATGTGTGTTTATCTGTGTTCGTGTGTGTGTATGTGTGTTATTTTAATTAGCCTAATAATTCCACTGGGCTAAGGATCTGAACATTTACAATGGCTCCTTCTTTCCTCATCCCACTAAAGTCTTTATACTGTACATGAAAGAAAAGCTACAGTACCTATTCTTTCTTTCTAAAGCATTTCAGTTCTCTCATTCTCTGCAAGACATTTTAAAACAATTTACAACCACAATGAGTCACAATAAAGGAAGTTTGTAGCTGCACTTGAAGGATCCATTTCACCACACAGGAGATGGTATTGTCGTTTAAAAACGCAGACCCTGTCAGTGCAGCCTACTCTGTAAATCTGAACAATCACAGACGTCGAGCTTTACACAGTGCAAATGCATTGTGTTAACTCATATCACTAAAAAAATACTTACGATAGTTTCAATATAAGCAGACTCATTAATGCAAACAGCTTTCAAAGGCATTCGATCATCATATTTATCCACACTACTCCTTAGACGTTACTGTACCACTTCCAGTAGTTTGATAGATATACCATAATCCCAGTAAATTGACATGAGATGGAAATTGCATGGAATTTTATATCCCAAGTAAAATAAGAAAAATGGCAGAAAAGTGAAGATTCATAAATCATCTCCTCCTTGTTACAGTAAATATGGCATCGGACTCACAGGAGAGAATTTATAGTAGGAAACATCAGGAAAACTAATACCTGGACTTTAAGAAGATTTAATACTCAACTACTACTAAAACACTTTAAAATCTGAGTCGGAAGACAATTACCAGTGACCGGTTGTTCAATTTCTTTTAAACTTAAAGTATTAGAGTGTTCTCTTAAATCTGAGATGTTAAAGTGAGTCCTCAATTGCTACAGTTAGCAGTAACGTAAATCTACACTGCAGCAACCAATGACAAGTGGCCGGAGAAAAGGCCACAGTGACCTGTATGCAAAGTAAAATTTTAGGTACAAAGAGAGAGGGATATGCAGTTCTTTGTAGTATGATACACAGGACAGAAATTGACTAATTTATACAGTCATGGATACATCTTTTTTTAAATCACCATACAGGCTAATATTTTAAAAACCATTTCGGTGATGCCTTCATTCTACGTCAGTAATAATTACAGTCTCAGCCACAGCTGTAGTGAATGTAAACAAAGTGGAGTAAAATTTATTATCTATCTATTATTTTTTTTGTATTAGAAGGTGAAAGTAAAAGTTGACAGATTTATTACTCAGGGGAAAATGCAGCATGAATCCGGGTTAACACTACAGTACAAGTTACAGTTTAGCATTTAATAAACACCATTATCCAGTAAAACCTATACATTATTATTAGTGGTAGTAGCAGTAGTAGTGGGTAGTAGTAGTAGTAGTGGTAAGACTTCTGGATATAATGTATGGGTTAATATGATACAGCCCTAAAAGTTTATTTGTTGAGCATTTGATAGATACGTATCACCACTAGGCAACCACTGGATATAACTACCTGTTACTATTCAATGAGCTATAGCCTTCTGTACCACTTGAAAAAATGTACACCAATAAAATTTTCTAAGGGAAATACTGTAAAATTACACATAAAACCCTGAAAGGTGGTAATAGTGTGCGATGGTCCTAATATGGCTGTTCTTGTTCATCCACTTCTAGTGACACGGATCTTCCATTACCACCTGAGTGGCTGCCAGGTTCACCAATACAGGAGGAAATGAAAGTAGTTATTTCCTGAGTAGGAGCACAACTTCTCCAGTGTGTTTGGCAATGCTGTTCCATGACTCCACAGACACATAACTAATTCAGTATTGCTACGTCTATTAAACCCTACAAAAACAAACTGAGAAAACGGTAAAATGCTTTTAGACTGAGCCACCCAGCATTTGTTAGTCAAAGCAAATATGGCTGGTCAACTCTTACATGCTAGTTGGTGGCACAAAAATTACTTCTACTACTGAACTGTAGTGGATTTTCAAGCATTTTTCACTGTCAAGCCAGTCAGCAGGCCTTCAAATATGCGTTTTTAACATGGTAAAGTGGTTTTCTTACTTTTTGGAGCTGCCTTCATTTTCATTAATCTCTGAGGAGGGCAGATAGCTGTTTACAGTTTGTTAGCTACAATAAGTGTTAGCTAGCAAACGCACACAAAATCACTGGCACTAAATTCAATTTCCCTCTGTTCATCCATAATTCATAATATGTGCAGCTATTTTGTTTCACTGCTAAATTAGTTGGCTTTTGCCTACAACCTCAGCCATGGTTTTGACTTAACCTCCACATAACAAACTTGTCATTCAAATAATTTATTTATTTATTTATTTTTACTTGTTTTCCTTGTGTTTTGAATGTGTTGAAATTATTGGAGCCTGGCAAAGAAGAATTTCTGTCACTATCTGGGACAGACAATAAAGTTTATCTTATTATCTTACCTTATTTAAAAAGGTGAAGTAAGCTTAATTTATATATTTGAATGGTAATCAGTCAATTGGGAGGCTAGGACAGGATTTCTATCTTTACAATTCAGGTCAGGAGCCTAGCAGCTACATTGCAAAGCAGGTGAAGATGGGACACAGTTAACTGAGAGTTCCATGTAAAGGAAATTACTATAAATCAATGGTGGCGTTGTGGTAAGCGTTGCGGTCCAGCACATCCAATCCTTCCTGTTTGTATGTTCTTTCTGTGCTTCGTGTGTTTTCTGCAGATGCTCCAGGTTCCTCCCACAGTCCAAAGACATGCAGATTAGGCGAACTGGCATTTCCAAATTGCCCGTAGTGTGTGTGTGTGAGAGAGAGAGAGAGAGAGAGAGAGAGAGAGAGAGAGAGAGTGTGTGTGTGTGTGTGTGTGTGTGTGTGTGAGTGTGTGTGTGTGTGTGTGTGTGTGTGCTTGTGCCCTGCAATGAATTGGCACTCTATCCAGGTTGTACTGTTTTCACTTTTACAGTATAACTTTGTTCTGTTATTCTGCACAATCAAAAATCCTGGTATGATTTGAACAACCCTCATACAGGTAGATTGCTGTATTGGCTGTACATTGTGTACATGTGTGTGAGCAAGGGAGAGAGAAAAGTGAGACCATGCATTTACAAACAAGAGCATTGTGGGAAGACGGTCAGAAAAATAATAATTCATATTTTCCACAGTGGGTTCTCCAGCTTCATGTTCGATCCAGTGCATAGAGACTTCAGAAAGCTCGTCAAATACTCCATTCCTTAGACAGTTTAATGTCTTCATTCCAGCCACTTTCTCCCACACAGTGTAGTCAATACGTAGGTCGCCACAAGACAAATGTCTCCTGGGGGCTTTTGCAGCATCTTGCAAATTTCTGGCCTTTTTACAGTGTGGTGGAGTAATTCAAACCATTCCTTATAAACTAGACTAAAGTTAATAGGGCAAGGCTATACAGTAACATAAACTCTACATTTATAGCCACCCGTTCTGAAATCAGGATCTCTAACACGATGGCCACACTATTAATGTGCAAAAAAACTGACATATGAAGTGCCATATTATGGAATAAAATACATTAACAGTAAGTAATTGATAGTGGTTCTGCAGTGAAATCTTACATCTCTCTATCTCTAATCCTCTCTCTTTTTCTAGACCAATGAGCGAGGCACTATGTGCAAAAAGTGAAAGCAGAAGGGACAATATATTCAGATACTCTCCACAATGAAAGGTGTTGTTTAAAATAGCTGAAATGGTAAATAAATAGAGTCTGAGTTAAAATTAATTTGGTCAGGATACACATGTGAAGTTGGTATTTCTGTAACTTTCTTCTGCCAGAGAGAAACATTACAGAGGTCCATGTTTTGACTGAGAGATCCCAGAGTCTAAATCCTGCTGTACACCTGGATGACCCACGCAAAATCACTGGCTGTGAGATTATTTTTATAGATAAAAATAGAAACACAGGTTGGGATTTTCCCCCCCAATGTGTCTAGTAAAAGTACAAAAATAGATAATATTAACAATATTAACATTAATATATCTTCTTTGTCTTTCGGCTATTCCCTTTCAGGGGTCGCCACAGCGAATCATCTGCCTCCATCTAACCCTGTCCTCTACATCGTCTTCTCTCACACCAACTAACTTCATGTCCTCTCTCACTGCATCCATAAATCTCCTCTTTGGTCTTCCTCTAGACCT
>JAQMYG010000012.1:26656684-26670030 GCA_030014215.1 Clariallabes teugelsi
GCACCTCAGGTCAGGTGCGCAACCCGCGTCACCTGACCGAGGTGCTTCTTGGGAAACCGAGCCTCACTAAACCAAACAAGACTACAAAATAAAAACATAAACTCTGCCCTCTAGTGGGCAAACCCTCACAGAGGGGGAAGGGTAACTGTGTTAGACGAGAATGGGGAGAGGGGAGGGGCTCCTTACTTTAGCTTCACACACACACACACACACACACACAGCGCCTGCGCACACAAAAGGAAACACTTATCTGTCTGAATTCTTTTTTTAACTTTTTTTTTAAGGCAAAGGGCAGGTTAATTTGTTGTATTTTTACTTCATATTTTGTGTTAATTGTTTTTATATATTTATTTTTTGGGGCTGTGGAACGAATAATTTGCGTTTCACTTATTTCTTATATCTTTCGAATTATGCTCGTAATCCAAGGTTCCACTGTATAGGTAAAAATTTATACATAAATTTATTTTTAAAGTATGGGCATCTAACAAAAATACATTTAATCTGTCAGTTCTTTCATTGTCCATCATGATACAGAACAACTTACACTGTCTTAGGTCAGTTAGGATCACTATTTTATTTTAAGAATGTGAAATGTCAGAATAATAGTAAAGAGACAAATTTATTTTAGCTTTTTTTCACTCATCACATTCTCAATGCATCAGAAGTTTACATCCACCTAGTTAGTTTGCCTTTAAATTGTTTAACTCCAGTGATTCGATTCGCCTTCCACAAGCTTCTTACAATAAGCTGCTGGAATTGTAGACCATTCCTTCTGACAGAACTGGTGTACAGTCAGGTTTGAAGGCCACCTTGCTCGCACATGCTTTTTCAATTCTGTCCACAAATTCTCCATTGGATTGAGGTCAGGCCACTCCAATACCTTGACTTCATTGTCCTTAAGTCATTTTGCCACAACTTTGGAAGTATGTTTGAGATCATTCTCCAATGTACGACTTATTTGCCACCAAGCTATAATTTCCTGGCTGATGTCTTGAGATGTTGCTTCAATATGTCCACATAATTCCTTTCATGCCATCTATTTTGTGGAGTGCACCAGTCATTCCTGATGCATAGCACCCACACAACATCATACATGTGTGCATACAGATGTTTATATGTACAGTCTTTTTTTGGTGGTTTTGGAGCAGAGGCTTTTTCCTTGCTGAGCTGTATTTAAGGTTATACCAAAATCTCATTTTACTGTGGATATAGACAATGTCGTATCTGTTTCCTCCGGTGTCCTGTGATTGATTTTTACTTTTTCGTGCAAAAGTATGCGTCTCGTTCCTGAGCATTATGGTGCCTGCATGGTCCCATTGTTGGTACAGATGAACATGGTACCTTCAGGTATTGGGAAATTGTACCTAAGGATAACCCAGACATGACATTTAACAAACATACGCCTTAAAATTATTCCAGAGATGGACTCCCAATTGACTCAAATAATGTCACTTAGCCTATCAGAGCCTTTAAAGCCATGCCATTATTTTCTGAAAATTTCAACTGAGTGTATATAAACTTTTATAATTCTAATCATGATATAGTGAATTATAAGTGATATAATCTACCCATAAATAATTGTTTGAAAAATTACTAGTGTCATGTATAACGTAGGTCTCCTAACTGACTTGTAAACTTCCAAGTTCAACTGTATATTTCAGAGAGCTCAGTCAAAAGAGATGTTGCCCTATTTAAGTAGAACGTCCAGTCCATTACAGTCTGTGCTCCTGAGTACGTAATGACTGGGGATAATAGTGCTCTGGACTCATGAATGGTGATTTGGTGGTAATATTGCTCTGCTTTGGATGTTCACCTTCTTCAGATGCTACAGATGCACCTTCTGTAGTGCAGATGTTATTCAGACTACTCAGACTACAGTTATTGTCTGGAGCAGAAATTTTGGTTTGGATGACAGAAAGAATGCGAATAAGAATGTGTTAAAGGGAAAAAGATTTGTGAGACAGGTGAGGAAATCACAATGAGTCCAGCTAATATGCCATCATTGCTTTTTTACATTAAGAAACATGGACGAGCTTGTTTTGTTATTGAGAAATATACATTGTTCATGTGAAATGGTGTAACCAAGATTCAATTTAAATAGGTATGTGCTATGAATTTCCAATCAAAAGGCCATATTGATGTGTGACATTGAGGTACGACAGTGTATTTCAGCCCGTCACAAAAAATCAACACTGTACAAGCATGATACAAAGAGATTGTTTATACTATTGATCAGTGATCTTCGAAAGATAAAAAGACATCAAACCTTACACCAATCATTGGCATCCAAGGTCATCTAGGCCTATGGGGACCAAATTTAATTACATTTTATTTCATTTATACAGTGCTTTTAAGAATGGTCATTGTTACAAAGCAGCTTTACAGAATCAAAAGAAAATTAGGATAATGAGTATAAAACGTGTGAGGAAACATGTATGAATCAGAATTCAGCTTGCAAGCTTCCCCATTTTTCTCCAGGCAACAATGGTCATTATAGCCAAACGGTTCCACTTTTGTTTCATTAGACCAGAGGACATTTTTCCCAAAAATAAGATCTATGTGCCCAAAAAATGAGATAAGCAGACTACATGAATATACTAAATGATCAGGTTTTTCTTCCCTGATGGCATGGGCATAGTGCAAGATGACAGTGCCAGGATTGATCGGGCAAGAGATGGATTGGCCACCACAGAGTTCAGACAATCGTTGGGATGCACTGGAGAAGCCAGGTATGGAGAGAAATGATTGTGACTCTGGACTTGTTGCAACATTGCATAAGCTTATCAAAATGATGCCACAACTATAATCAAAGCAAAAGGCGGTCTAATGAAATATTAGCATACTGTATGTGACCTCTTCTATTATACAGTAAGTCTACAGTAAACCTAACATAAGATCAGATCAGAGGTGGACTGGTGGTAAAGCGAGGACAGCAGCCCTCTGGTTAATTTTCCATACTGACACTGAGCTAGCCCAATCACATCTCTAACTAGGCCCACATGTGGTAGTGTGTGTGTGTGTGTGTGTGTGTGTGTGTGTGTGTGTGTGTGTGTGTGCGCGTACATGTCTGTGTGTGTATGTGTGTGTGGTATGCACATGAATTGTATGTCAAACTCCCCAAATACACAAGCACACCATCGATTTGACTGCTCTTTCACATAAATCTAACTATTCCTCCTGTTGAAAATTTATATAAAACAAAAAGGTGGTCTATTAACTATTTAAACCTTAGACACTGGTCCTCTTTCACTAGTACATCTGTCCATGGAATTATCTACCCAGTTTTGTAGTGGTTTGGGGAAATCATACAGTACGTTAACATATTTAAGGGGAACATAAGGATGGTGTACTGCTGGCTGGTGTCCAACCAACTGTGGTGGGCTGTCTGGGCCAAAAATGCCAGGGCACATTTCTGGTCCCAGTCCAGACCTGGGTAGGATTATAACATCTTGGCTTCCATTTTGTAGGTATGGAAGGCCTTTCTTACAATTTTATATGCCTTAAATCTAAAATCTGTCATGCCATACTCTTCTGTTAATCCAATAAGGAGAACAGGGAGACTTTCTGGCTCTGTAGATCTCACTCCTTCTCTCTAATTTGCATTCATCTGGACAACAGACACCTTAATGTCTAACATTCTGCCCTAAGCTCTGATAAACAACCCAACGAGGAGTTTTCACAAGAAGCACAAATCAGAGACATAGATTAAAGCACAGCACAGGACTAAATTTAAACCTATCTGCAGTCAGTTTTAGGAGTCACTGGTTAAAATTGGGAGCGTGAATCATCTACTCCAGTATTTTAGCAGGGTTGACATTTACAGTAGAGTCCTCCTCCAGCACTGCACTAAGGAATAGCCAGAGCAATCGAGCCAGGAGGAAGGAGTGTGTGCGTCAGTGAGGGGGCACGCTGCCTTACCGTGGAAACACACACCAGTGAAAAACTCGACTAAATGTTCAGAGCTGTGAAACATCAGCCACAACACACACAAACACATATGTGCAGATAGTGGCTGGTCTGGGCTTGGCATTTGTGGTGTTCTCTTGGCTTCATGGAGAGCTTACTCTGTCATTATGGTATTATCCAATACAGCCTGTCTGGCCCTCAGGGAATCCCCTCTTTTCTTATACGCACCATCTAAAACTCATCAGACAAGCACCAGATACGGTGAAAAGATTCTCTCTGTCTCACAGCCAACACCAACTTAATCATGTCTGCTACACACACTCATGACCACACCTATACCACTGTCTGCATGCCCCCAACGATACTACACCCTTCTACAAAAATAACATTAGCAGTAAATGTGACTGGGAGACAGCGATCAGTGCAAATCAGTCGATGTCGAGGGCAGTGTTGTGCTGCGTAGCAACAAGATGTTGATGTTTTTTAACTCCTCGAAATCTTTCAGCAGTTCCGGACTGTCATGTCCTTAAGTTGCAAACATACTACATTATCCTTCTATTGCATTACAAGAGTGTGGTTACCAATGGTATTTTAGTTAAACAGATAACATAAACTAAATGGGGCATTATGCTATAAGAATCTGCCAATGAAATCTGTGATACTAACTTGTGGTATTTATGAGTCTGCAAGTTTTGCATGCATGACTTGGATATTGGGGAAATTTTTTGGAACAAGTTCATGCTTAAACAAATATGTTGATGTTGTGTAACATCCCAGGAAACTGCATGAGGCAGAAACATGAATCAAACACACACACACACACACACACACACACCTCATTCATACCTAGGTCAACTAGGTATAGCCAACTCAGCTATAAACAAATGTTGGGAAGATGAAGGAAAATAAAAAACCTGGAAGAAACTCTATATGGATAAATGAACCTCCTATGATGTATGGATAAATCTATACAATTTTCAAGACATTAAGCACATTACAGTGATGAAACTTGTAGACGAGTTTGCTCCATTCAAAATGTCTGAATGGAGCAAACATTTCAAGAGTTGGATAGGTCCATGAATGATGACCCTGGCTGAGGTGGCTCAGAGCTCACTGCAGTCGTTCCTGTGAACACTCCGAGTAAAACATTTACTGATAACGTCTCACCAACTTGCAGAGGAGATGCAGTCATTCACGAACACCACTTGCACATACCATATTGCCACATCCTCCATATAGCCTTGACCTTGCTCCAAGTGATTTCCACATATTTGGGCCATCAAAAGAGTTCTTCGGGAACTGAAGACGTGAAGCAGGCAGTGCAATCTTGGCTCTGGCATTCTGAGAAAAATTTCTACCTTGATGGTATCCAAGCACTAGTCAAATGCTAGGATAAGTGCATTAGTGTAACAGGGGATTATCTAGAGAAATAAATGTAGTTTTTCTCTCATAACTGTGTTCTATTATTCTGCACAATCAACTGTCCTGGTTTGACTGCAAAGCCCTTCGTATTTTATTTCCTAGCTTCATTAATACAAATGATCATCCAATGTTCCCAGGAATCACAACAGAAAAATATTTGCATCATCTAGAGATTTCGTGTTAAAAATCTTCAATTTTCCACAGATATCGATGGCCAAAAGTCGATGACAACAAAGGTGGTCTTGCTTGTCTGTATTATTATTATGTTGGACACATGTTTTAAAACTGAAGCTATTAAATGTAATCTAAACTCACAGATCAAATTCCAACTCAAAATGCCTTTTTCTTATACTAAAATACCAAACCATACACAAGCCTACCTATTAGTGTTATCGTGCTTTACAGTATACGTGAGGGGCTGTTTTTCTCTTGCACTAATTTACAGTAGTTTCCATGCACGGAGGTGTCCTTGGAGATTAAGCTCCGGCAGCATTCTGTAATTCCAGCCTCTTTGTTCCACTCTTCGGGGGACAGCCAAGCAGGAGCTGGGCCACAGAGGAAGGCGCCAGGCACATACTGAGTTTTCCAGTCAGAAATTGGGACTTAAGGGGCCACTAAGAAAGCTGTGCTGCTTCGAAAGGGAGTAAGGAGAGCGGCAAGGAACACAGCACCATACACCATACAGCAGGCCAAGCGACACATCAGTTTTACCAGGGAAATTACACAAAAATATGGAAGACAAGAGCAACACAAGGACTCTTAACAGTTTTAGAGAAGGATCTAGTTTCTTAATCAAAGCTAGTTTCTGATAGATTTTGTTGCTGTCATTGCTGTTTTATGCTGCTGTGATTTAAATTAGGTTCTACTGGCTTGCTATAGCAGCAAAGCAATTTCAAAGAGAGAGAGAGAGAGAGAGAGAGAGAGCTGTAAAATGTACAATTTGATGCTGTTTGAGGCTAAATTAAATTTAAATCTTCCACAGCAGACATTTTTTGCCACAGAAAGTAAGTTAAGGGCATAAGTACTATTAATAACAATTATTATTATAGTATTAGTAGGAGTAGTAGTAGTAATAGTAATAGTGGTAGTAGTAGTAGTACAGTAGTAATACTGTTGTAAACTCACTTTATTAGAGATAAAAAATAAATAATAAATAATAGCAATACTGTACATCATTATTGAACGGCTAATGTGTTCTCAACAGACATGAATAAAGATATGAATAGGTGAAACTGTAGACTTCATATGAAATAATAATAATAATAATAATAATAATAATAATAATGGTCTATTTTAAAGCCCTTTTAATATAGACTACACCCACTTCATGTTATACCGCTACAGATATTTGGAGCGATATCATCTCTATCAATGTACTGTATATATTTGTGACTGCAGGGTTGTACAGCTGTCCGATGGTTTCGGGGCATACTTGCTCTGCATGCAAAGTAAAATGGAAGAACAGAATTCAGCATTAAAAAAGACTCTACACTTCAAGACAAATACAAAAATACACTAAATATAGAGCGGAACTCTCACACTGTGTCCAACATTGCAGACTTTTCCAAAAGTGCTGTGAGACACGACAGAGAAGGATCAACTGTAAGTTTCCTCTTAAGCCCACTGGCTCGAAAGGGATATAGGATACCAGGAATCAGCAATAAACTATGAACATTTCAAAAAATAAAAAAGCACACAATATGTATATATGATTAGTTTTGTGGTATTACTGCTGTGTCCATGGAATGGTAGATAGACATTTGGGAATCACCAAAAGTAAAATAAAACTAGACTGTTTAGTTGGTGAATCACTTCAGTCAGAACCTGAGTACTGAATGTTCAAAACTAGCAAGTAACAGAATTATTTTAATAATTAATAATAACAACATGTATATCATATTGTCAAAACTACATTATGGTTGAATTCATGAATCTGGTCAGAGGATGTGCATTAATTGCATTACAATGGGGACACCAGGGACCACGAACCTTACAGGATTTTGGAAAAGTCTGTAATGTTGGACACAGTGTGAGAGTTCCGACTCTTTATGTAGTCTGTTTGAATCCTATATTTCACTTTGAATGAAAAGCAAGAATGACCCAAACCATCAGACAGCTGTCAAACAGTACAGTCACAAGAATATACTGTACAAGGATGGAGATGATATGTATCTGAATTACACCACCAGTGTTACACCACCAATGAGCCCCTGCGTGTCACATGTCTTTGTTGAAATGTTCCAGTTTGGAGTTTGTTCCTCATTTACTTATGTATTTAAGTTCTGATTTTTTTTTTTCTATGTCACTGTTTCTTATGTCTGGTATGTTTCTATGTCTAGCTCCTAATTCATGTTCATGCCACATGTCTTATCATAGTTTTTTTTTTTGCACTCGTTTTACACAATGTTTATCAAAGATGATTATACATCTGTGCCTTTAATAACTGACATGAGCGACAGGCGTTAATAGGTATGTTCTCATTGGAAAAGGTTATTCAGTACATTCGGGTCATCAGCTAACTTCGCTTTATTGCCACATAACCTGACCAACTGAAGAAACCCCAGATCATAACACTGCAGCTTTCCCAATCCTCTGAGTTCTCATCACATTGTGAGATGTGGAAATGCCCTTACTCTCACTATTAAACATAGCTGTGATTTCTGCTGTCAGGTTTAAGTGATCTCCATTCATGAATTTTTCTGACCACATTTCTTCAACGCAGTTGACGGTTCAGCAAAGTCTTTACAGGTTGTACATTTACATTTAGGCATTTGTCAGATGCTCTTACCCAGAGTAACTTACAAAAGTTTCTGTCATTGGATAGATACTTGCACTGGTTTCTAGGTTACTAACTAAGGACCATCAGTCAAACACTGTTAGGAAGTTTTTTTTTGTTGTTGTTGTTTTTGAGCATATCATACCTTACTGTTTTTAATAATGTACTGTACTGGACAGTTCCTAACCCAATTCTAGTAATTTCAAATCTCCTTAAATGTTTTTGTACTTGATGTAGGCAGATAATTTTCCCCTTTAGAAGCAGTGACTCTTTTTTGACCAGGCGGTGTACAGTATGTGCATTTAATAGTTAATCCACCCACTGTTATTCCTTTCATTGCTTATGAATTCTCAGTAGTCAGAAGGTACTAATTCATTTTCTGTTTCTGCAGATTAGGAGTTCCCAAAATTGCCAGTAGTGTCTGTTTATGTGTGGTGATTGTCAGATTGAACTTGTTGTCTATAGGGTGTACCCCGCCTCATGCTCAAAATTTCTTGGAATAGGCTCAAGGCCCCTGCAACGGAATAAGCTGTATACAGAAGCTGTATGTAGAAGATGAATTAATTAAATTGTGTGATTATAGTAACAGCTCATTTACATGAATTTTTTAGGAAATTGACCTTTTGCACCTGATGTTACACTGTCTGTTGACCTTACTGACCAGACATCAGTGCCAAAACCTACATTCAAAAAAACATGTTGACATCTTAAACACTCATAGTCGCAGGAGACTTGAGGCACGAGGCGGTACACCCTGGACAGGGTGCCAATCCATCACAGGGCACACACATACTGTACACACACACACTCATTCACACACTAGGGACAATTTGGGAATGTCAACTAACCTAACCTATATGTCTTTGGACTGTGGGAGAAAACCGGAGTACCTGGAGGAAACCCAGCAAGCACGGGGAGAACATGCAAACTCCATGCACACAGACTTCAAGGCGGGAATCGAACCCCAAACCAGAAGGTGCGATCCGACAGTGCTAACCGCTAAGCTATTGTGCTGACTCATCTTAATTAATAATTTCAAATTACAACGCTTATTAGTTTCTAACACAAAACTGAATACCAAATCCCTCTCTAACCCCTGAACAAAGGCACTACTTGGAGTGTGGAACATTGATTCAACACCCTACATAACACACCGGCTTTGCATTTTACGCTATTTGGGATTCAACCCAGAAATTTATTTTTAAAATAATTGGCTATTAATTTGAAAGGTTGAAATAGTATTAGTTATCATTACCTGCACTTAATTTGATGAATTGTAATGCGCAGCATATTCCATATCATTGTCTCATTTGCAACAGAAGCACTGAATGAGCTAATGGTCCACCAAATCCAGGAGGAATCAAATATCTGAGATAATTGTTTAGCACTTTATGATAACAAATCAAACTTCTGCGAATAATAATATCATCATTACCCTTCTTCATCCACGCTTATTTCCCTTTTGAATAAGTTGCTAAGTCCAAAACAACACACTGTTCCATTGCTAGGTTACTCTTATCTTTGTGGCTGCGAAATACATCTCAAATGTAATTATCAAAGAAAATCCATAGTGGACTTATGTCGATTTTTTAAGTATTATTTAACAGAGACATATGTATACTCACTGAGAGGGTGAAATGTGATGTGGCGAATGGTCTCCAGTATTAGCTTTTTCCAACACTCAGTAAGAGCACTTTTTCTGATGGGCAAATTGATTCACATGCATGGAGCACAGAATTGTTGAAAGTGTGCCTGCGCAGGGAGAATGCCACACACTGCATTCTACATTGTGCGATATGCCAAGCAGTTTTTTTTTTTTTCTTGCTGTAGTATGACAGACTTTTCTTTTCTCCGGCTACACTGTAATTTGCATTTCACAAGGATTTAAATACATATAAAGTGACAACTTCGTCTCTGAAGTGGGCATGGAATAATTAGGACCATCTAGGATTTTAATTAAATTAGCAAAACCAGAATTAACTCTGGGCTTCAAACAGTCTGCTTAAAAAGACCCATATTGTATATTCACTCAAATCTTTTCCATATCTGTCAAGTTCAACTCTCAGTCTTCACAACAAACTGTGCACACATGTGGAAGTGTTTTTTACAGTACAATTCTGCTTTTATGATTCCTTAATAAAGGCAGGATCCTTTAAATAAAGAACAGATTGCATATTTACTCACTTTGACGAGTGGAACCGAATCTAGCTAACAAACAGCTCAGACGTTTCATGTCTGTCCTTGTTCACTTGAACATGAAGCCTGGAGACTCTTTATCTCTCAGGAGTGTGGATCGAGTTACACATGTACCTCTTTTATTAAGAGGGAATCTGGAACGGTTCTCTTCTCCGACATGGGAAAACGATTAATAAAATCTTTTCATGGCTCGATAAATTTCACATGACACAATGTGGATCGCATCGAGTGTGCTGCAAGAAGTATGATTTTAAATGTGATGTCCAGTACAGTTGTTTCTGTGCTTCCTCCTCAAAACTAGGTCAATATGTTTGTATTATTGCTGTAGTTTCCCTGTCATACTCACAGATTGGCAGAGGGAGGAGACCCACCCAGTGCCTCAGCGCCGACTGAACAAGGGAACCTCAGTAACATGGAGTTGAACATTAATCTAGAGAAAAGGAAACTGGAATAACACACACCAGCATGAGGAGATTCACAACCAATCAGTCCACACCAGGTGGTCTCAGTGAGTCCACTCTGCCATTACGGACACTTACTCTCACACACACACACACACACACACAGTGAGCACAAAGCTTTTACCTACTGTAGATATCTTCTTTACATTTCCTAGACAGACACAACCAGAGGTAACTCACGACATTACCTCATGATTAACGCTCTCGTCGTATTTTCTGTCACTCACTCAGTCTTTCAACATGATTATGTAATCACATAAACACAAGCAGGGCCTGCTTTGTGTCTGATGGAATAGCTTACAACACTCCTGAATGCCAGCGACCTACTGTAACTCTAAGGCCTACAGATCACCATGGCAACCTGCAAACCTGCACACACTTTTGCAGTGTTGAGAGAGATGGTGGTTAATTATTTCCCATGTAAAAAATAAATAAGCAAATAAAACGTCAGTGCAAATATTGCCAGATAATTCCAAAATAAAGTTGTCACAATTTGGCAGGAGGAGGAAAACCCCCAACACAGCAAAACACACGCATCCACACGCACAAACCCTACACACAGACTTCTCCTGTAACTGTATGATTTATAGGGACGAGTGCTGAGTGTCCAGCATTTCTGTTGGACAGCTGAGAAGCGGAATATGTGAGGCCAGGCACCAGGCAGGCACCTCATGCCATCCATCTTCCTTTTTAAACCCTTCAAAGAGCCACAACATGTTTGAGGTAGGGCGACTGGTATGAGTAGAAACATACCTGTGCACTAGAGAAACCACAGCCATTTACCGCCGAGTAGGAAAAAAGGTCTCAGACATTCAAATGACCCGCAGGTCAAAATCACTCTGAGGTCTTCATCTGAAAAACAAACAGGTGAGTGAAGAGCGCTGTATATGTATTGGCTGAAAAATCCATGTATGTTTGCCAGGTGAATTTATTTCCAGCAAAATCATATTTTTTTTCTCTTTTATTTTTATTTTTTTGTAATGAATGCCAGGAAGTAAAGGAAGTCATCAAACTCTTCAGATCAAAGTAGGAAGTTTTAGAGATGGGCAGCTCAAACATCAGGACTGATGGGAACGCAGAGGTGGAGAATGTTTGGCACTGCGTGAGGACCACACAGCGCTGTATTCAAACTCAAGCTCTGAGCTCACACTGAGAGAGTCGCTGGCTCACGGGCACCAGAAACATTCCGGAATTCAATTGATTTATCTTTAAGTCATGCCAGTTCTCCGCACTGACTAATATAGCTGAAACAAAACCTTCCTCAATGCATTTTTTAAATACAAAAACAGAAATGTACCCATTAATGCTTGCCAGTTGATTGCTTTCAAGTTTAAGATACAAAAAGTAGAGACACAATTTCCGCCTGGAGCTCACTCTGCAAATCTTGGAAGTTCCTCAAATATTACATAGAACCATTCAGCATTTCAGTTCTTCCTTGGAACCCTAATAGTTCTTAAGATTGCTATGAACAGTTTTGCAGGCAGGTCACCATCAGTGAACAGTTGTTAGCATGACTTTGGGCATGGGGTGGGGTACACCCTGTCATGAGAATCCATGCACAAACACACACACACACACACACACACACACACACACAAGCTGCATGTCTTTGGACTGTGGGAGGAAACAGGAGTACCCAAAGGAAACCCACCAAGCACGGGCATGCATATCAAATCCTCGAACCTGGAGGTGCCACCATGCCACCTTGTATGTGTATGTACAGTATGTATGTATGTATGTATGTATGTAAATACATAGCATATGACGTGCATTTTCTCCAAGGTTTTTGCACTTGAAAGGGCACCACAATTAATTATTTATAATTACACAATCAAGCATCACACATATAATGATGGACTCCCTTGTAAGTCTGGTTCCTTCCACAGGTTTTAAGAGGGTAAGTTGCAGCCAGGTGCTGCAAATCATCAGCCCTTGATTGATCATCGGCAGGTGTGCAGATCTCTACAAAAGCAGAGGTTTTTGCAGTTTGCTGGTTTTGGAGCTTTCAGGAGTGTGTTAACACAATGCCAAGAGGGAAAGACATAAGCACTAGTCTTAGAGAAGCAATTGTTGCTGTCCATCAATCTGAAAAGTGTTATACAACCATTTCCAAGCAATGTGAAGTTCAACATTCTACCATGAGAAAGATCATTCACAAGTGCATCTCCTTCTGATGAGCAATGGTCATTGTTGCAAAGCTGCTTTACAAAATTATAAATTTATGGAACTAAATTAGACCATGTATGAGAAAAAGTCATCATTTTGTCCTTTATAAGCAAGATGAAAGTCACAGTGAGAAGACTGTGAGACTCAACAAGGCGCCCATCCATTTGAGTGATATTGGATAACATGATCATAAATCAGTTCCTGGTATATCTGTGTGCTATGCAGTTGAAAGTTCAATATAACAGGAAGGTTTTTCAAGTTAATATAAAGCCCACTTTCATTGATGGAGAATCAGCTATTATGTTTAGGGGTCAAGTCAGACCTTATGTGAAATGTTCAGGAATATTCAATTCAATTCAATTCAATTTTATTTATATAGCGCTTTTAACAATGGACATTGTCTCAAAGCAGCTTCACAA
>JAQMYG010000012.1:26675362-26687880 GCA_030014215.1 Clariallabes teugelsi
TCTCCACATCATTGCATTCAGTTTTTATTCACAATTTGTTTAGTGTCCCAACTTTTTTGGAATCCGGTTTGTAGTTTGTTTCTTTAGTTTTGTTTCCAAATAAAAACATAAGAAACTGGACTTTTTAATTTAACTTGATTCAGCAGTTTGATGTTGCCCTATTTATTTATAGCATCACTCTTATGTGTCGCATTGTGCTTCTTTTAATCAAAGTTTTTTTTTTTAAATGTATACAGCAAATGCAAGTAATATCCAATAAGCCTGTTTCTAAACATTTTTCAGTTTAAGTTTTACTGAAACTTCAGTTTCAGTTTATTCCTCAGTTTCAGCTTGAAAATTAACTGCCAATAGAGTAGGCTTAAAAATGTATAGATATAGGGTAAACATTCTTATATTGTTGTATAATAATCACGTTTTACACGTTTTACATTTTTTACATATATCTTCACTTCCTGAGACATATCGTCTTTATGCAGTTTATGAAATTGCAGCAAAAACAACATTTAAGACATAATGCTTGTTTCAAATTGTAACACACATTTGGTAAATGGTGGAATATTAAATACTGGGGGATCCCTCTGTAGTCTTAAATTCATTAAGACGTTTCAATAACAGTGCAGTGATAAAAATGTTATCAAGAGAATATATATGGTGAGCCTATCTGATCTTTTCCAAGATAAAATTTTTTTTTTTCTATTGGCTGATTGTTTTGCTTCTTTCTCTAAATAAAATGCCAATAAATAGAATAAAAATAATTTCAAGCTTGAAATTAGTAAAAAGATATTGAGTAGAAATAGGTTTAATAATCTTAGATTTTGAGTTTCTGTAAATATATATATATATATATAAAAATTGACATACAAAGGAAAAAGAGTTTGTAAAATAAAAGCAAGCTTTTTACTGCATGCTTCTTATTGACTGATATTTTTGATAATTTAGACTGTTACTGTCCCTGTGTAAGTTTTTTGTTCCTAACAAATGTGAAAAGCTTTATATATTATAACTAGTTAAAGGAAATGTGGGCTGTGGACTTTAACAAGTAAGCAGGTAGATCATATCAACAGCAAAAGACCTCAAAGGAAACATCATACAGGGAAAAGAAGTCATAAAATGCCTGAGAGACTAATTTGCTCTCTACTGCTTTACTTGGGGCAAATCATTTGTCAGGAGTCTTTAGTTAAAAGAGCTTCTGGGTGAGAAAGGCAGTCTGTTTGCTATTATACACTAATGAGTAAGTGTGTTAAAAAAAAAAAAAAAAGTCAGGTATATTGCATTGCAAAAAAAGAAATAAAAAGAACACATGTTGTCCAGAAGCAAGTGACTGTAGCCATCCACGAAGGGCTGTAATGTATTTGTAATGTAAGGGGCTCCATGTGAATCGATGCATGCAAATCATTATCTCAAAAGCAGGAGCTCACAATATATTTTGATGCCTGAAGCAATTTTCACAAAAGACTTCCTTTTTTTAGGGAGTGTGAATTACAAATGCATCCATTGCAGTTGGAAAATAGCAAATTATTCCATCTTTAAGGTTTAGAGAGTTCTTCAAGTCAGGCATAAAGACCTAAAAACTAAATCCCATCTAACAGCGTGGAACTGTGTGACTGAAGCCTCTGTAATGTTTTAAAGGCGCCTATGGCAGTGCTGAATGAGCATGTCTGCTGTGTGAGCTGGCAAGTCCAGCTTGGAGGAATTCCTAGAATTCCCTTGATGTGTCTGTGGGTGGGATGCTAACATAAAAGTGAGCCATGAAAATCGATGTATGCAGGTTTAACAATCTGTAGTGACTACTTTCCTGGGAAAACAGGACAGCAATGAATAATTAATCAGTCAGCATAGGCATGCAATTATCAACAATATTCTTTATATTTGGTAACATTATAACCAAGCTTGCATCCCCTGAATTGTATTTTAGTATCTTTAAATTAAATCAGCATTTTTTATGGAAAAGAAAACAACCATCTGCAACAGTTTGCGTTGGCAGGAGGGCATTTGTGCTGCCCAACAATCATGAAAATCCCTGAGCAAAGGATTTTAAACAGCAGGCATGGACTTTTTTCATGGCAAGTCAGAGCTGTTTTGGAGAATATTTCTCTCTTGCAGAGACCTGGAGATGCTCCAGAACATTAGCCAAACATTCATAAGGAGGCAATGCTCTAATCCTGGATGAGCACTCAGCGACGCCGGATTATTCAGCCTGATGATGGGTGGGTCGGATTGCTTATTTCAGCTCTTCTGTTTAAAGCAGAAGAGGGAAATGGGGAAGCGATAAAATGGAAGGATTTTTCTAGCTCTCTAGTTTTTTTTGGATGTTGGTTGCATTTTTACAAAAAGCTGGACATGGACGTGTATGTGATCATGGGAAGAACCTTGTTGCCTTGAGTGACAGCAACTCAGAAAAGCTTTCCTCCTGCCGTAGTGTCTCAGAGCTGGGGGGGAATAAAGTTAAGGGGGCACATTCTCCTTGAAATGAAAGGTCCCATATAGAAGACAGAAGGAAGTCCTTGGGTGCATTATGCTCAGTTTGCACCTAAGGAGAGCCAGATTGGCCCATTGCCTCATGAGAGCACTTAGGTATCTCTCCAGCTGAGTTACAGTGAGGGGCAGGAATGTTTCCTATAAACAGGCTCCAAATTTAAAGCTGCGTGTCAAGCTCCCTGTAGTAATTTACTATGTGGGAGTTCATGCCAAACTTATGAAGCCGTGTGGGTCTCTATAAATGAAACTTTCCAATGATGACACAAAAGTATGATCCAGATTGGATTTTTGTCCTTTTTTAAATTTTACATTGATGACACTGAATATAAAAGTCCTGCAGCATATGCAAGATTTAGCTAAAGTCAGATTTGTGTTGGATAAAAGCACAAAATTTTGCATGAGTTTTCCTACTCAGAAAATTAAATTCTGTAAAATCAACATTTACAGCATGAATAGACGACACAATAGCATCTTTAATCTTTAAATGATGTTACACTGTATATGAAAGCATAAGCTTTAGCACATGACAGAGTTTAAAAATGTTAAAAACGACATCAGCTGAACAAGACTTTAGAAGAAGTGCAATTGCTTATATTTAAAATAAGACACCCTAGCGTGGAAATCTGACAAATAAAAAATCTAAGTGGAAATTTAACAAATAGTCGTTTGTCTGGTATTTTGTATTATATAACTGAAATGAGTTATATATAAATTATTAAACCTACAATATTTCTGGTCATTCTTTCAACCTTGAAATAATCTTACAATTCTTCGAAGCAAAATTATCTGTCACAAAAGTCCAAAATTAGTTTTATTGTAATATCAAGACAACACTTGATGCAGGTAATAACATGAAACACTCAATACATTTGATGACATTAAGGACATTTCCACCTAAATAGATTTTTTTTCCCCCAGTGTAGAATAGCAATGTAGGAAGTGGAGGTGCTGACTTTTAGGTCAGACATAATATATTAATACAATTATAATATATAACTAATATATACAGTTAGACGGATATCACATGTCACGTGTACATGTATGGAGCTTAATATTCTAGCACCTTCACTGTAAAATGGTTTCACGTCAGAGGATGTTAAAATATAAATGATTGTGACCCACTTGAAATGATCATCTGTAGGTGTGACGTATCATTCAGTTACACAAAAAATGGCTGAAGCGTGTGGCAAGGAAATATCAGTGTAGTAATTAATAGCTCTCTAGTCTATTGTATTCATCACCAATGAGCATAAAGAAATACAATTCACAAGCACAACATGCTCGTTTCTACCAAGCCTTGCTACATCCCTGGGCTCCTTTTGTCACATGTATGTAATTGGCTGTTTGGGGTGTAAAGAATGCTGTGAATTTCGTTTAAAGTGAGTCTTCAGAAATCCAGCAACCGCGGCGTGCTTGCTGATATGTAAGAATCTTCATATTGATGAATCATTTTTCATACACACACACGCGCTACCATAGATGAGTTTTTTTTTTCTCCCTGTGTGACACAATGAACATATTTCATGTCTAGCTGAAATGCTCCTTGGGCGCCACCTTCTTGCCACATCTGGCCTCTTTTTCTTCTTCCTAAAACACACATGCACACACATACACACACTCCTACATAAGGATTGACTCTTTGTGAGGGCTCCCCGAGTCATAACCTCCCCTCCCACTCGTCCTCTCTTCCTTTCCACCCCCCTTCTCTCTCTCTCTCTCTCTCTCTCTCTCTCTCCCCTCCTTCACTCCCTCAACCTGCACTCAGACAGTTGTGCTTAAACTTTCCCATCACTGCGCTGGTCCAGAGCCTCCTCTATAACAGGCTGGAGCACAGCCTCAGGCAGCAGAATAAGAGAGCCACTTGCCTTGCTCAGATCACCTGGGGGACATACACTCACACACACCTCATCACGTAGCCCCTGGATTCCTGTTGCCTCAGTTCTGGTTGATTCATTGACTTTAAATGAGTTTGGTGAAGATAAGAAGAAAGAAGACAGCAAGTTTTTTATTTTTTTTACTTTTATTTTTTTAAGAAAAGTGACACATCTTGGGAGAGTTAGTTTGGTGATTTTTTTTTTTTTCCTCAACAAAAAAGAAGACATCTGGGGTTACTTCTTGACTGGGGTTTGGTTTTATTTCATAGCATCCTGGACACTTTGAACTTTATCAGTCTTTTGGGTACTGAGAGGACATAAGCAAGAGGCCAGTCTGAGAGAAAGACATCGCTGTTGGGAGAGTAAGTCCTGTCTGTGTGTGTGTGTGTGATTGAGTGTGTGAGTATGGTTGTATGTACGTTGTTTCTCAGCTGACTTGGGCTTTGCTAAGTTTTGTTGTGGCCCCTAGGACTGGAATTTATTTTTTTTCTGAAGCATGATGAACTGGTTTGAGTTAAACACATCCTGTATCCTCATTCTCAAAGCAGCATATTGCAGAAAAACAGGGCCGACATTTATGTTGTGGTTTAAAATAAATTCTTCCATTGTCTGTTTGCATTTATACACCCAATATGGCAACACAATGAACAACTATGGGCAGAAGTTACATTTCCGTTTACCGGGCCAAGTTTACAGATGAGTCAGATACTGAGAAATGATGTGTCCTCCAGCACGTGGGCTCGGATATTTATCTAATGAGCGCCTGTGTTCTTTTGTTTTTTTTTTTATTTTGTAGATTTCAAGGATGTTGTGTTCAAGGAGGATTCTTCAGCAGTGGTGCTTGGCTGTGTTTTTGTTGTGTTCTCCTGTGCCACATTACGGCAGGCCCATCGACGCCCTCAGCAACAGAATGTAAGTCAATGTGCCTTTCAAACTTGACGATAATAACTTTAATGTGTGAGTTTGAGAAAATTTGGAAAAACCAACAGTAATCAAAATGAACAAATAAATAGGTGTTGTAAGTTTTTTTTTTTTTCTGCTACTCTTACTTATATCACCTGTCGGACAGTGTGAGAGTGATGTGGGTGGTTGAACCAGGATGGAAAATGTGCTCATTTGGAGATCGTGCTAAAGGTTGTTTTCTTTACTAGCGCCCACCTGTGTGTTTACTTAGAGGGGGTGAACGCTCACCCTGATGGAGCGCTCCGACACCCTCCACCTTCCCCGCTTCTCAGATCACTCCCTTCTTAACTTCGTTACCTTGCCAGTTACCTGCTTCCATCCGTTTCTCAGGCATCTTGTGCCACAAGGGGTTCGCTGTCTGATAGAAAGGAGCAGCAGAGGTGAGGAGTAAAAAGAGTGCGAGAGAGAGAGAGAGAGAGAGAGTGCTGATGCTGGACTAGGCGGTGGCCCAAGCTAAACGCTCTCTCCTGCTGGAGTGCATTACACCGAGCCGAGTAAATGTGCTTTCATGTCCGGCGCAACCCTGACCAGGGCCCAGGATGCAAAACATAGTTCTGGAGAGCCATTTGCTTTGGAAAGCTAATCTCCCATAATGCTCGTGCACTCCTTGGTGCTCCCTGGTTTAACCTTCCAATCAGGTTTTAATGAAGAAACAGAACCAGGGTGTGTATGACCGTGTGTATATGTCATGATTCATGTTTTGGGGGGAAAAACCTGTTTATGTGAGAGCTAGCGAGAGGCCGAGAGAGAGAGAGAGAGCGAGAGAGAGAGATGTTTGACTTTGTGTTTGCTCTTCACTCATCTTGTTTTGTACTGGGAGTTTTCCACAATGTTAATGGAATAAGTACTAAATATTAATGAAATGGCTTCTATACAACATTACGAATAACACAGACAAATTTCCATTTGATACAGAGGCAGGGTATTTTTGGTTAGATGATACAGTCAAATTTGAAATGGAGCAGAGACACACACTCAGACTGTGTGTCTGCTGTCTAAAAAGCGCTGTGCTCTCTGACTGAGCTCGTTTTCATAGTTTTCGCATTACAGGGAGGATCTGTTGGAGCTGTCGTGTTGATGCAGGATTGAGCCCTGGGCTGATTCATATGTCTGCGTGTGTGTGCGCATGTATATGTGTGCGTGTGTGTGTGTGTGTGTGTGTGTGTGTGTGGTCTGTAGTCCCATACAAGCAAGTTCCAACCGTGTTTGTTTGTTGGTGGTGGAAGGTGGTGACTGGTTGTTGGATGAGAGCACGGGCTTGGCCATTCACGACTCTGTTTAATGATGTGTGTCGCGTTGCTGAGGACTGCGTCATTTCACCTTTGACCTCCGAATAGTCAGGCTGCTCTCGTTACTCTGCCACCTACGCTGAGTGAATTGTTCTTTAAAGAGGAACTGATCCTGCTGGTCTATTTATCAGCACAAATAACATGCCAGGCGAATGGAAGCCTTTGATTTTTTTTGATTGATTGACTGATTTTTGTCAGAACTTGTACTAATGCAGTCTAATCGTCTAATTTTAGTCCAGATAATAATAAACTCTCACTTGAGCGGAGGGAATTAAGTGCTGGATTTAAACAGCACAGGTCTTTCATCAGGATCCTCTCAAGATCTTTGTAGGAGCTCACAAAACATCCAAAAGGGCGTTTACTGTATGTAACAAGCTTATGCCGACATGCCGGCGCAGTTGACAAGCTGCCATTGAGCACAATGCCTCCTACTGGAGTTTAAACTGGCCACGTCCCAAGTCAGCCAGAGAAGATCAAACACATATGCGTACAGAAAGATTGCAGAAAGTACACGCATTACATTACAGGGCCAATTACAGGGCACTCCCACCAAAGCTCTGTTTTTTAAAACAACACAGATAAGCATCTTCACATCTTCTGGTAGACCAGAAAGCAACCGCCTGACAGCTCCAGGTTTTTTTCCCCCTTTTTTTTCCTCCTGCCTCACTTTCTATCTTTAGACGCATCTGAAGTGATCCTCATGTTTAAAGTTAAAACAATTATAGATTATTTATTCTAATATGTTTTACAGCAAATACTGATAGTTGCATTAAAATTAATAATTTTTTCTTAGCTATGATTTTTGCACAGCTATTTGAAAAAAATAATAAAAATAAAAAAAAGATTTAAAGCCAATTTTAAAACTCCTATAAATCTTTGTTTAAGAAACATCTGAGCAGTTACTTTTAATCAATGGAAAGTATTAAAAGGGTGTGTGAGTGCTATAAATGTAAATATAATCCGTTCATAAAAATAGGCGTTTGCAAAAATATAACTGTCCATCAAATATGGTATAAAACAGACATGAATTAAGTAGCATGCTTTGCTCATTTCTCACACACTTAAGTTTACAGGGTTTTTTTTTTGTTTTTTTTTTACAGTCCCCACTTATGAGAAATCATTAAGCAGTGCTTATTTACTTGGCATTTTCCTCTATGAACTGACTCAGTCCCACATTCTCAATAAATCATGTAATAAGTGTGCACTAATCCCATACATGATGGCATGATAACAAAGGCATGATTTGTTGGCATGATGAATTTCTGTCTGCTCGTGTCCCTGTCCTCTGTGAAGCATCCAAAATTGTCTTGGACATTTTTACTACATACAGTAGGTGATCCAAAAGCACAAATATTTTGTAGTCGGTTTAGATTATAAGACAAAACTGTGAGAGGGAAAATTTATCACGAATCAGTGTATAATGCATACAATGAAGCATATCAAATTTGACATAAGGTCATGGTAGTGTATTTTCGGCCTTCTGTGTAATATAATATCATACCAGGGGCCGTCTTAATCCAAGATTCTAAGATTAAGAACAAGGGCTTCTTGTGTGTGTAAGTGTGTGTGTGTGTGTGTGTGTGTGTGTGTGTGTGCTGACATTCAGCTTTTTACCCTTTGACATGTCATTTTATTCCCATCAGTTAACTTATCTGCGCGCACAAAGCAACTGGATTTTGGCTTTTATAGAGCAGCAGTTAATGCTTTCAGGAAAGTTCTCGCTCATAAACTATTTAGGACATGTTTTGGGGATGATAAACTGTTTTTTCCAAAGAAGGGGAAACTCATCTAAAAAGTGCCTGGCGAATAATTCTCTATAAGATCAGTTTAGCAGAATGGTGAGGAAATTTATATTCATATTTATTCCTGAGGGTTTTTTTTTTTTTCTGAGACAGACACATATTTACCTGTTAAAATGAACAGAGGGAGGAGCTGAGACTGATTCCTGAGTGGCTTATGGTGGATTAAATAAGCCATGGAAGACATTATTTCACACTGCGTTTGTTTAAATAGCGCAATCATGTAGGGAATATGGAGCCACATGGGATTCATTCATCAAGTGATGGTCCAGAGTGGCGGACGGCTAAAAAGAGGCTGAACAGGTATAAAAGAGGAATGTTCCAATGATGGATACAGTATTTGTTTCTTTTGGACTGTGCTAAGACATGACTGAAATTGTCCTGATATGACCAGGCCATTCATCACTTCTAACAGTTCACTTATTACTTGACTGCCACCTACTGGTAGGTACTGAGCCATGCCTGCCAGCTCCTACCCAGCTGCAGGAGAGCGAGTGTCAGACCCACCGCCGCTCTCTCCCGAGTGAAAGAGCGAATATTTTGAAATAGCCCCGAATTATGCTTTACTTTGGCACATTGAACTCACCAGCTCTGTGATATGTGTAATTGTTTCAAGACATTTGGACCATGTGCCCGGTATCCAAAAGTGCATACGATAGCAAAGGATTTGTTTTCAGCTGCAGAAGCAATCGTCAGAAGGAACAAGCACCTTGTGAATTGTTTTAAGTGGCATGCAATTAGATCATTAATTAGAATTAATGCTAAACAAGTATAGGCTCCCTTAAAACTTTAATTGTCCTTCCTCTAAAGAAGTTTCCGCGTGATTATTGGCTTTTGGTTTCGTTCAGGAATGCGCAGCCAGAGACAGCTCTGATTAAGTGTGTTTAAAACTGAGAGTTAACTACGTGAAGGGTGTCTCAAAACAGTTAAAAACCTCAACACCCCCACAGCAGGTCGGTCCATGGCCCCGCGCATTATTCGCATTATTCGTTTCACATCATCACTCAGTGATTTATTATGGTTAGATGAAGGGATCTGGAACTGTTGAGTCTTTTGGGGAAAGGCTGAACAGGGCCCAAGGCCAAGGGCCGAGTTTCACAAGGCTGCAACAAGGATTTGGCACGGTGTCTATCTTCGGTGTGGATTTTAAAGTTAAAACGCATCGTTTTATTTGGGGGTTGGATTTGGGGCTGGATTATGATTATAATGATTATGATTGAAACCAGACGCACACAACATTTGCTTATACACCATGGATTGCTGCAAAAATAAATGTAAAGTTGCACACAAAACCACATCAAGTCAAAACTACACTTTTTGAATGATTTGGATATTGAAATGTTGTTTCAGCAAGTTAGCTTAAGGTGCTTGGCTTAATTTGTTTAATTAACATGATTTGTACATTTTGGAATGGTGTATATTTAATATCTTGCATATATCGTACGTTATGACGTGAAGGTCTGGGTCAAGCAGTGTCACTTTACTTTAAGATGTTATCTAATCTCCACCACTCACCCATACACTCACCCTCTCTCCTTTTCTCTCTCTCTCTTTCTCTCTCTCTCTCTCTCTCTCTCTCAGGAAGCGGTCAGTGACGCATGCCCAGCTAATGCACGACAAGGGTCAAACACTGCATGACTTCAAGCGGCGCATGTGGCTGCACGAGTTGCTGCTGGATGTTCATACAGCCGAGCTCCGTGACGTGCAGCAGCGTGGTGGAAGTGGTGCCATCAGTGTTGGTGTTCCCATAGGGGTGGGCATGGGCATCAGTATGAGCCCAGGCACAGCTAACCCTAAGCATGCTGGTGGCACCAAGAACCTGCCAATCAGCTTTGGACCAGAAGATGAGGAGGGCACTAACCTACCCCAAGAGACCAACAAGTCACAGATCTACAAAGATGGAGCGCCCAAGGCCGGGATGAAGAAGAAGAAGAAAGGAAAAGCTGGAAAGCGGAGGGATGGAGAGAAAAGGAAACGACGAACCCGGTCACTCGACAGGCCAGAGGTTATCGAACCAGACACTGGCTTCCACTTGGAGCAGCAAATACACACCACCCAGCAGGCAGCAGTGCACTAGAACACTGTCAGATTCTGACAACGGTAAAGCAACCTCATCTTACCACTTAATATTATAGCAATCTGTCCATGATGGTGGCAATCATTATAGTCAGTATTTATGGACATTATAGCCTATGTGTGTACAGGCTATAATGAGCACTCCACGAAATATCATCCTAGCAGTTAAAAACTTCTTTTCAGCAAAACAAATATAAATCAAATATTTCCAGATACTCATTCATTTCAAGCTTTTTTTTAAAAATTCTATTAATAAATTGTTTTATAGCTTATTTATAGAACAAAATGGTTAAAGCGAGCACAATTGTAGCCCAGTGGGTAAGGCATTGACTTACTGCTTGTAAGGTGAGGGGCTCAAACCCCAGAACCACCAAGCTGCCACTGTCAGAAGTATACGTAGAAAAATGTTGATCTGAAAAGTTCTTCTGTATAAGGTTGTCTACCAGAGATTGTAAATGTAAAATTCGAGCTAAATTAGACTTTTTTTCAGGCATTGTTCCTTGCTAAGATGTTAAATAAGTGATGAGGATCATTCGGCATGAAGTAATCTGAAGAACTAAAACTGATTATTAAAAAGATAATAATAAATGTAAAGTTTTAATAGTTATATAATATAACTATAAATAGTCTTTGCTAAGACTATTTATAGACAAACAGTAGTGTGCAAAAGTCTTAGACATTTATACACATTTCCATAATTTTCTTTTAATCTTGTGAAGCTGCCCATCATGTCTATATTATTATTATGTAAAAACCATTCACAATTTTACATTACAGAAGATTATTTGCATCCCTGTAAGGAAAGCAGCATATTATATGACAGACCAGTTTTTAGATGGCAATGAAAAAATGAAATGTAGACTCCTGGGTTTGCATGAAAATTGAAATGAGCCAGTGGGACAAAGTTACCAGAAGAACTTGTGTTCTCCAGTACGCTTAGAAAAATGTAAATATTCTGTAATTTTATTTATTTATTACTTTTTAAGTTATGCATGAAAATAGTGAATGATTTTCTACATAATAATTCAGACATGATAAACATAGACTGCATGGCGGCACAGTGGCTTAGTGGTTAGCACCGTCACCTTGCGCCTCCAGGTCCTGGGTTCGATTCCCGTGTCTGGTCTGCGTGCATGAAGTTTGCATGTTCTCCCCGTGCTTGGTGGGTTTCCTCCCACAGTCCAAAGACATGCAGATTAGGCTAATTGGCGTTCCCAAATTGCCCGCAGTGTGTGAATGTGTGTTTGAATGTTGATGGTTATACAAGATGGGAATAAATAAAAGGGTCACCATTGGCCTCCATTGTCCCTAATTGGACTACAGGGGTTTCTAGATGGAAGGATAAACATATCCAGTATGACTACATTTGTACTACAAATAATATGGTGCATAAGACTTTTGCCCAGTAATGTAATTACTTTAAGTATTTCGGTATTTCTTATATTACGAACTTTTGCATAAGTGTGACTATATTTGAAACATGTTTAGACATTTTAGCAGTATATTAGTGTCACTGAAAGTACACACACACACACACACACACACACACACACAAATACCTTGGCAAAAGTTCTCCACTTCCATTCCCATGTTTCCGCATGAGGAACCACACACTGTTTAATGTTGAGTAGAGGGTTGGGATCACTCTGACTTCTCAGGTCTTCTTTGCATAATCGCAAACACCTGTACAGATGTACCCTGTTCAGAAAAATTATAATTCATCAACATACCTATTATGTATTTACATGGAATTACTGTGATTTAAAATTTGAAGAATAATGCGAAATGTCTCTCTGTGTTTTGTCTTTCAGATTCATAAGGACTTTATACATTCTACATGGAGACCAAAATGCTCATGTTGCAGTATTCACTGTCACAGTGATAGTTTGAAGAGTTGATAGCAAAAATCTATATATTTATTGTATGTAAATATTTTTTAATTAATGATAAACACATAATAATGATAATGATAAAACATTATCCCATTGCTCTGTGGGGCTATAGATTTTCATCTTTGTGAATACTTTTGCTTTATTCTT
>JAQMYG010000012.1:26741136-26754145 GCA_030014215.1 Clariallabes teugelsi
ACAAACAGGAAGTTAATATCACCAACCATTCCCATTTTATTAAGGTGTATCCATATAAATGGCCCACCCTGTAGAATGAACATTGAATAATACAATAATAAATAGAAGAAGGATTCTGACTAACAGACTATAACACACTATAACAATCTAGCACACTGTAATCTGTTTAAAACATGATCACACTTCAAAATTTACATAATACACTCTGACATGAAGGTTTAATTGTTCTTGATAACCAGTAAGTAAAGGATAGTGAACTCGATACCAGATACACATACATTGGTTATAGCAGCAGGTCTCTGTTTGACAGAGATAAAAAGTTACAGGGGTGAGGCAGATATATTGTACCGTTCTGTTCTCTTTAGACCCAGAGAGCAATTAGCACAAGCATACTTAATTGAATCATTATTGCATCTCAGTTACACAGGTTACAAGGTTTGAGCCTGTAAGTCCTTTATAGAAATAGGAATGTAGTTTTACAACTTTAGGTTTGGATGACAAGTTGCTTTTCATTAAGCATAGGATTTCATGTGACTTGTATATCTTCCGTGTTTATTTCAGTAAGAACTACGACTAATGTTTATTCAGAGATACTTGATAGATGTTAGACATTTGGTGTTTGTAACTGTGTATTGAAACTTGGTGGCATTTTTATTGCATGTGCTAAAGAAATTTCTTTAATTTTAAATAATGTATTAGTGCTGGTATTAGCTGGGATTATGGATATGTACAGCAAAATGTGCATTGTCTGACATCTGATCTGATATTATCTGATCAGATGTCAGATTATCTGATAATAAAACCAGTTTAATATGATAAGTTGTTTCATTTGAAAACTTGTATATATACAGTATGTATATGTGTGTGTGTGTGTGTGTGTGTGTGTGTGCGTGCGTGCGCGCGCGCGTTTGTGTCTCGTTGTATACAGTAGCACTTTCACAGTAAGATAATGTTAAGAAATAAATGTACACCAGTTTGTGAAGGTGACTTTTATAAAGTTTAAAAACGATAGGAAAGGAAACAATCTTTTTTAAATTTACTTTTTACATGAATAGTTCATATTAGAAATTAAATATTTAATCAGTACTAATCGAAATGTTACTTTGCCTGAAGTCGCTGGCGCGCAGAAGCGGAAATGACGTCATGTTGTTGTCCTACTATTATAATTGTGGTATATAAAAATTATTATTTTAGACACAGGCATTTGCTTATCCGTGTAAAATGAAGAGAACACTGACTGTGACATTCTAAATATGAATGAACTATGCAGTTTCGTAGACTATTTGTACAGTTCGCTGTTTTCAGAAGGAAGCTGCACGTGACAGTTTAGCTGGCTAGCTTGTTGCTAAGAAACAAGAACGTTTCGTGTTAAACCGGAAGCAGTTTTGCTGTCAAAACAAGTCACACAACTGCGAAGACAATATTAAATTGATTTCGCGTATCGTTTCCCCTATAAATCTAGTTTTCTAAAGCAGTATTTTTTTGTGCTAAGATAAAAACATATATATGATATAAAAAATAAAAAAAAACACCAAAACGAAACTTAAAGCTTCTGCTTTGTGAAATTCTGGACGTCACTTTCAGTTTCAACAAACAATCATATACATTTCAGGTAAGTCATGATTCCTAACGTTCACTTTCTTTAAAAGCTTACAATGCTCAGGTGTCGTAGCTGTAATTTATTTATGCGGGAAGGCCAAAAACAAGAAATAAAGCTAGAGTTAGAGTGAACTAGTGGAGCAGAAACATAACTAGGTGAACTGGTCAGCTAACGTTAGCTAGTTAGCGAACTGAACCATCAGATTTGTCATTAGTTAACTAACTAAATAAATAACTAACTAACTGTCAGTGGCGGACATAATGATAGTAGTACACAGTCGTACTAAGTAGTATGCCAATGTGCGAGTGATACACACAATAGGTTGGATGTGGAAGCATGTATATGCTGTGTGACTGAGGTGTGATCACTGTTTCCTCCTGTGCAGTAATATGAAGTTAAGGGTGAAAGTGAACAAGCGGACCAGCCGGGTGGAGCTGGAGGGACCCGATCCAACCCTGACCCAACTCAGCAAACGGGTCAAAGAGGACCTGCTGCCTTCAGCTGGACTAGAGTAAGTTAAGTTCCCACTTTTATAAATCCCAAAGTGTGTTTACACCTGACCATCACACCTACCATCAGTCGTGTGTCATGCCAACATGTAAAGCATCCGGAGACCATTCATGTGTGGAGTTGCTTCTCAGCCAAGGGAGTGGGCTCAGTCTTTTGCCTAAGAACACAGCCATGAATAAGAATGGTATAAAAACATCCTTCTAGAGCAACTTCTCCCAACTATCCAGAACAGTTTGTTGATGAACAATGCCTTTTCCAGCATAATGGAGCACCTTGCCATAAAGCAAAAGTGATAACTAAGTGGCTCGGGGAACAAAACTTCGAAATTTTGGCTCCATGGCCAGGAAAACTCCCCAGACCTTAATCCCATTTTAATCTAAAAATTGATTATGCAAGAATGGGCTGCCATCAGTCAGTTGATTGACAGTATGCCACAGCGAATGGCAGAGATCTTGAAAAAGAAGGGTCAACACTGCAAATATTGATTCTTTGCATACAATTATTTAATTTTAAATAAAGCCTTTGCCACTTTTGAAATGCTTGTAATTATACTTAAGTACACCATAATAATATCTGACAAAAATATTTTAACAATTGAAATCAGTCTGAAACTTTATATTTGTGTCATTATCAAAACTTTTGGCCACAGGTGTACAATGCATGTTTAATATTTATTTTTAGAGCATGACTGTGGAGATTTGTGCAGATCTTGCAGGGCACAAACTGGCTTGTCTGACCATATGTAAAATCCCAGTGTAGAGCAATGAACTCAGTCTAAAGCACCTGTGTGTGGGGGTGTGTGTGTGTGTTTCTCTTTCACTACCTAGCACCGATACAGCGTTCACTTTGTCTCTGAACGGGAAAGAGTCTCTGGTGGACACAGGGCAGACTCTCTCCTCGTGTGGAGTGGTGTCAGGTGACATGATCAGTGTAATACTGCCTTCTTTTGACTCTTCATCTTCCTCGGAATCATCTTCCTCTCGGCAGACACACAATGTTTCAGCTGTTCAGCAGAACACACCTCAGAGTCATGTGGGATCAGGTGCACAAGAGGTGAGTTCTGAGATGATGTATGTAATATAATCATGTAATAATGATATGTTAATGATGGAATAAACAATGCACATATAAATACATGCATGGAGCAGAGAGCTTCACCCCAAACTTCAGGGGAGGATCAATGGGGATTTGGGAAAGATTAACTACACAGCAAACATGATTTTAGAAAAAGC
Organism: Clariallabes teugelsi; assembly: GCA_030014215.1. Classification (NCBI taxonomy): domain Eukaryota; kingdom Metazoa; phylum Chordata; class Actinopteri; order Siluriformes; family Clariidae; genus Clariallabes; species Clariallabes teugelsi. Next base: position 26,744,479 of record JAQMYG010000012.1, read on the forward strand.
AGAAAGAGGACAAGGAAGAAAGTATTTGATGGGTTTCTTAAGGGTGATGAGAAAAGAAAAGAAGATTTGAACTGAAAAGGAGAGGGCGGCACGATGGCTTAGGGGTTATAACTATCACTATCGACTTGCACTTCTAGGGTCCGGGTTTGATTCTTGCCTCGGGTCTGTGTGCATGGAGTTTGCATGTTTTCTCTGTGTTTCATCTGGGTACGCCAGTTTCCTCCCACATTTCAAAGACATGTATATTAGGATAATTGCCATTCCCAAATTGCCCATAGTGTGTGAATAGCATGTATGTGTTTGTGAGTGTGTGGCCTGCGATGGATTTGCCAGGGTGTATATCACCTCACACCATCTCCAGGGATAGGCTCCAGGCCCCCCCACGACCCTGTACACTGGGTCCAGACTAGGGTATAGACGATGAGGGAGACCAAGACCAGAGTGTGGCAGTAATGCAACATAGTGGATGCCTCCTGCAGGTGCTAAATGTCCCCTTGCCACAGATTGCCCTGTACATTACCTCTATCAATTATTTTATTATTACAACACACATTTATATCTTTATAATGATAAAATAGTATATTACTATACTTATATAATGAGCCCTAGTTACGTGACAGTCATCAAGGCCATTAAAGGAAAGTTGGCATATAATAATTCTTTTTGGGGACATTTATTTTGCATGGGTTTGCCATATAATACAGAATGTTTAAACTAAATAAATATTGTAACTAAATATGTTAATCATCATTTTAACGTCTTTATCTATCTTTATATTGGTTCAGAGAGATGAGATCAAAATGAATGCGTCAAGAAATGCATTTAATATGCCAATATTTTATTAATGTTTCCTAAGGGTGTCACATGAATAAGGCTCATTATTTGATCATAATAAAGATGTTAAATTATGCTGTAATATATTTTTTGTATTGATTGTGTGTGTGTGTGTGTGTGTGTGTGTGTGTGAGAGAGAGAGAGAGAGAGAGGAAGACAAGACAAGTAAATATTTGCTGTTAGGCTTGGTTAAAGTGCAAACTCAGGCTCTGAGAGTGTGTCTATGAGCTGTTAAAACCTCCCCAGTTTGTGCTTTCCATGTTGTGGCTACGTAGAAAACAGCTATCGGTTAATTATTGGATCAATCTAAGAGGACATGGAGAAATTCATCCGACAAAGAGAGTGATGAATGGTAAAGATTTTGGTGCAAATCTAGTGTAGCCTGTTAGACCACTCTACGTAATAGAAACAGCAAATGTTGATTTGAATATATTAACGTATTGACGGGACAACTGACCTGTTTATCAAACACTATATTTATAACTTTCCTCCATTATAACTTTCGTTGTCATTTCATGTTTTAAAGTAAAAAGCTTTGTTCTCGTAGTTTTATCTTGTTTTTATTTTAATTCTATCTTGTTATAAAATAACGGGTCGCGTTTTAAATATCTGTTTAATTCGTCTTCTGAAATTAAAATAGTTGTGATGAGTGTGCATAATTGTGACAAGCGCGCGAACTACATTTTAACTACGAAAGCTCTTTACTTAGCAACCCGCTTTTGTCGCCAACCAACTACGTCATCAACCCGCATCCACAGTTGCCATTGGTTACTAGACGCTCGCGCTGACCCGCGGACAGCATGCTATTTTTAGTATAAACACTAAAAGATGTAATTCCTAAGACGTGGGTAAACTGTTGAAGTGGGCAAAGTTACAATCGGCTGTTGATGTTGCACCCTGCAGTTTGTTCTGCAACTAATGGTGAGATCCCACCTGTATGCTTAGAGTAAAGTGGAATAATTATTAGGGGCTGTTCTCTTTGCAATTGTATTTTAATAATGTGCTGTGCTTGTGCAAAGAGAATAATAGATGACAATGCATTATATTTTTTTCTTTTGAAGCTATTTTTACATGACCAGCAGTTAATTGTTGTCTTTAGCTTTTTGTGTAAGGTAAATTACTGCTATATGAAGAATACAGAGAAACGCTCCATGTTGAAGACTATACTATACTAATAAATAATTCTTTGACCCTAGTTAGCTCTAGTCTTGGTTAATATCAGTAATGTTTTTCCACCAAGGATTTGGAGCAAATGTGCTAGAGTGTACAATAAAGCATTTGTATGAACATTTGTTGAGTAACACCTGTGTGACATTCGTACAGTATGACATAAAAGTGATGATGCAGCTGCCCAGTGTTTCTTCCGGTTAGGAACGCCTACCCCAGCCAAACGAACACACAAACACTGACCAAATGGAATTTCTGTTTTTTATACGAGGGGGTATCAAAAGGTTCCGAGATAAGCTTTGTATACCAGCTTTGTTTTTCACTGTATCTACTCCCTCACACGCCTTAAAACCTGGCAGTAGAATTCGCTATTGACGGTCTGGCCCCTGAGTACGAATTCTTGATGCACATTGCCACTAATGTTGAAAAAGACGATGAGCGTGCACTTGTCTTTCTCTGTAGTGGAGATGGTGGGTTCTTCCACTGTAAACACTGTTGCTTCGTCTCAGTGTCGTACACATACACCCATGTTTTGTCACCATTAATGAGCCTCAACATGAAGGATGGGTCATCCACGGCGTGTTGACAGAGTTTTTGGCAGACTGCGATGCGATGATCCTCCTGTTCCTGGGTCAGCAGCCTGGGGACGAATTTGGCAGCAGCATGGTGCCTGTTCCAATCACATGTGAAGATTGCCTGGACGGTTGTGTACTGTAAGACATACTGACAATGGCAGCACTATTGTGGATTGTTCTCAGACGGATTTGAATCTCAAACAGAATTATTTAGTTTTTTGTTTAAACACAAACCTACTCACTTGGATATGTTTATATTGTGTTGATTAGAAAAAAATGTGTTGAGGCTCACAGTGAAGGTAACGTGCAAATGTGAATGTAACTGAAATGAAAGTGAAATCCCTGATGATACCTCAGCGTCTTTAGGAGTGTCTGTTTCTTTCCAGAGAAGCCAGTTAAAATGTTTCACTTTTTTTTCCAGACTATATCTCATTCCATGTAATAAACAATAAAACATATTTATAGCATTCTATTAAAACCTGCAATTTTTGCTGGTGATTGTCTCCTTCAGCCAGGCACCAGTTACAGCTACGAGGGGAGCGAGAGCATGTCTGCTCCTGAGACAGACGAGGTGAATATGGAGAGAAGTGAAGATGAAGAGGAGGCAGTCGGCGTCTTCATCCCCGAGCCCATGCTATGCTGTGAAGCCGAGGAAGGGAAGGTCCCTCACTCTTTAGAGACGCTGTACCAGGCTGCGCAGTGCAACAGCGCCCAAGATTGCCTGGTGTTAGCAGCACATGTCTTACTGCTGGAGACCGGCTTCCTGCCACAGGTCAGATATCAAGTCATGGAATGGACCTGACTAATCAGCAGAGGTCATAAATATAATTTTTATTCTAAAACATGATTAATGGGAAATGTTTTAACAGATTTGTGTAATACTTTTGTGCAGCATAGACACATTTTGCATGTAACTCAAAGTGTTTAGAATTGGATTAACAAAATAGTCCACAAAAATGTAGAAGAAAAGATGTTTGATTGTGTGCGATGTGTGTAGGGTTGTGACGTCAGAGCTGGAGAGATGCCTGGGGGCTGGCGTGCAGTGGGGGGCCTGTACAGGTTGCAGTACTCTCACCCGTTCTGTGAGAACAGCCTGGCTCAGGTGGTTGCTGTGCCAATGGGCCAGACATTTGTCTTCAATGGTACACATGATAGATAATGTTACTGTACCTATTTGTTGCCAAAGTGTGAATATTCGTTGCAGTTTTTTGCAATTGTTGTCAACTTATTTATTTTTACCTCACAGCTACTTTGAAGACAGGCAGCTCAGTAGAGAGTTCACGGAAGCTGGTACTGAAACCAGATGCCTATGTGACTAAGGATTGGGCAGGTGCAGAATACGACACTATATATATTCAAATTAAATCTCTTCATGTCATTTTGCGTAACTGCAGTCCACTATGGAACATTTGTTATATTCAACAAGCTGATCTACACTGTAGAGTGCTGTAATGTATACTTAAGGTCTGAACATTATAGTTATTTAGAATGCTAAGGTACTTTCTATATGCAGGAAGCTAATTTACAGTATCATGATTGTTGACATGTTTCCATGTTGCCAGAATATATATACAGTATATAATATATATTACCCACTCATTGCAATATATATATATTGCCCTTAATTATTTGTTTATTAACTCCATAGAGGGAAATGCAGGCCTGGCCTACAGAGACTTGCAGAAACTGTCTCGAGTTTTTAAGGACCAGCTGGCTTACCCACTCATTGCAACAGCTAGAGAAGGTAATTTAATCTTCCTGCCCTTTAACTCATTTTTTAACTCGTACATAGTACATGAAATGGCCCTTTGAGTGTGTGTTTTTCTCTCTCCCTCGCTCTGTAGAACTGGGTCTTCCTGCACTGTTTGGTCTGGCTGTTCTGCCCCCTGAGCTGCTTCTAAGGATAATGCGGCTGCTGGATGTGTCCTCGCTCCTAAATCTGTCTGAAGTATGCAGATGCCTGCACTCCACTACCCACGATGCCTCACTCTGGAAATACCTCCTGCACCGTGACTTTGGAGGTATTAATATGGCACACAGGCAGTCCTATAGAGAAAACCCTTTAAAAAGAAAGAGCACAGTGGTCTTGTGAACGTTTACCTTTGTAGCATACCTATACCATTATCAAGACGGGGATGTTCTATGATGTTACTGATAGCTCTGGATGTCTTTGAAGTTATGCTTCTCGATAAAATAACACATCAGGTGCTGTTAAGGTCCCCAAGTTGTTTAGTCAATCTATCAATACTCAGTAGAGATGAAGGGAAAAAATGGATTCAATTATGAATCGCGTTTCTTTTGTGGCGATTCATGTGTCGTCACGCTAACTTCAAAATAGATTAAAAAATGTTTTTTTACATTCATAATGGCGACAGTCCGGTTGATTGGCCAGTGACCAGAATTGGCTGGTTTTCAGTTTGGTTGTCCATGACCGGAGATTGGCCGATCAGCCTCAGATAGAGTGAGAGAGTGTGTAAATGGTTTTTAAATGAGAAAACAAATAGAAGGGACTGGGCTACATTTAGTTGCTCATGTTCAATTCAGTCGTGAAGCTGTGAACAAAGATAAGACATTCGAGTTATGACTCAACTTTTTGAGTCATAACTCGAATGTCTTAAAATTTTAACAAAGTCTTAAAATTTTAACAAACATGGAGAAAAATGGAATACTGAATTAGGATATTTATAAAATCATGATTTACAGAATTACAATATTAATCAAAACAGCACCTAGATGTTGATATCATATCACATGGTCACTGGTGATTCCCATCCCAGATACCATACTAGTGCTATATTGTAGCTGTTTATCACTTATACAGTCACACAGTACAAAAGCATACTGGCGTAGGTTTTGTTTTCCATTTGGAACACCAAACTGTGGCACAGATTTTGTCATAAAATACTCTATGGACATGTAAATATGCTACTAATACTTGCAATTTTTGTTCTCTTTACACATTCTGCCCTGAATTGTGCATAAGTGCATTTTTTGCAATTTCATTATTTCAAAAGGTTTATTTTACTTTGTACAGTGAATACTCAAGCTAATACTGGACACAGAGACACAAACTGGAAAGAGGTGAGGAAATTACCAAAAGTAATAAAAATGAACAAAAACGCAGTTTGAACTTCACTGATGCATCTCTGTTACTTAAAATTCACAGGTTTACAAAAAGAGATTCAAGAACAAAAAGGTCCATAACAGATACAGATCCAGGGGCTACCCTTTTCGAATGCCCCCAATTTATCCTCTCGCTCCAATGCCCATCCCTCCTCCTCCACTTCCTCTCTACCCACCTGGCATCATAGGAGGAGAGTACGATCAGAGGCCTGACATTCAACAGAACATCCCACCACGCCCACGCTACGACCCCATTTCTCCCTTTCCAGGTCATGAACCGCTTGCCAGGCATCCCTTTGGCAGACGTTTGCCGAGGCCAGGCGGCAGCCGAGCACCAGACCCGAGGAGAGGCTTCATTTAGATCCATTTTCCAGATACCGGATTCCTTTTACACAACCCGGAATTGTCTAAACATCTTACAAACATTAACACAGGCAAACTCACTCTGCACTAAACATTCTAAACAGTCAGATGAGTATAATTAAAATACATGCTCCAGAGACTATTACATGTTTTATTATCTACTTCTCCTGCATTCCAGTATAAACCTACATGTATTAAAATACATTTGGACTATTTATGTTAACAGAAATAAATCATCATTTTATTATAGGCCAACACAAAGTACTCATCTGTTAGTGCAACCCCAGCCTGTCAGACACAACTTCTCTTATTTATGGGATTTAAAAACAAAATTTAAAAAAGGTATGTCAAGATTATTGGCTGAAATAAAGAAGACCAAAAAATGCCTTGTCAGTTTATTTTTTTGTCCTAGGATGCATAAAGCACACTGAAGAAACAAGGGGAATAAGCAACAAGTGGTGAGAAAATTAAATGATGACAAATGTATTTACAGTAAATCTTGGCCTGTTTGAGTATGATGTCTCTTGGAAGATCTCTTTATATTGCATCACTCCAATCATGTTCAGCACTGCACCAGTCAAGCATTATACTTCACCATGGGTGACATTAATCTGCACTTTGATTGATGCTTAGCGTTTGCTCATTCCCTTGCTTCCCAGTATGTAGTGTAATATATAATTTTGCCTGAAGAATCAAACTTTTCCCCAAAATTTAACCGAACAGAAATATTAGGTGACCAACAGTTTCCTCTCATGCTACAAAGCTAATACACTTGACTCCAGATTTATTGGCACCCTTCATGAAAAGCAAAGTGTATACTATATAACTCCTAACAGAGCCAATCAGCTCTCTGCTAGAATAAACTGGTGCCTGTTGAAACTCACGATGGCATCAGTTTTAAATAATAATGAATTTTGCCATGGCATATTTACTCATTGCAACAAATATAAGGATTATTAAAATATATATATCTGCAAATACCGTTAGCTTTGACCAGTAGGTGAGGATTTCCTGCATGTAGCTATCAGCAAATAATTATTACTAAAAATCCTTCTACGATTGCTTTATTAAAACACATGACATTTTGTCGGTGAGAATATTTTTATTTTTAAGATCCATTGTTATCTTCAATCTGCCATCACACAATACAGAAACTCGCACTTTATTCACTTTACAAATAAACACTTTTAAATCTTTGTCTTGAATGCATACTAATCCCAACCAAGTGCTTATTTTAGAGCCATCTGTGTGCTTTATTACTGGAATCAATCATGTGCTTTCTCAGTGCTGTTTGTCCACAGAGGCCGGCGTTTCTCTAGAAAAGCCCGGATTCCCTCTTGCCCATCACGTAGCGCCAGATTGTCCACCATGACTGCTGCAGCAGTGGCATATGCAGCATCTCGACCCTGTGCCATCTGCCTCTGAAAGGCTGCTTTTCCAAGAGCCACCACTGGGCGGCTAGACTCACAGATTCGGCGTGCAATGGCCAGGGTTTCTTCCTCCAAACACTCCTCAGGTACCACCTTACTCACCAATCCATGTAGCAAAGCCTCCTGCGCTGTGATAGGGCGGCCTGTGAACAGCATCTCCATTGCAATCTGGGGAAATACAATAGGGTTCAGGACGAATGATGGGAGGGAAAGCTTATAAATTCCCATGTGTGTACAGTTACCTTTCTAGGAACAGCTCTTCCAATGGCCACTCCTGGAGTAGAGCAGAACAGGCCGACGTTCACACCAGGAGTTGCGAAGCTTGATTTGTCCGTTGCTACGGCGATGTCACAACTGGCAACTAACTGGCATCCTGCTGCTGTGGCGATGCCGTTCACCATCGCGATCACGGGAACTGGGAGGTCCTGAATCAGGCTCATGACCTTCAACAGTAATAGCATGTAAAGATGAGTGAAATAAAATAAACAGCACATATTGTGCCTAACTGTATATTCCTTATTTTCATTTGTCACAAAAATGTGAACTCGGTTTCCCACCATAAAAAACGTATACAGGTTTGTGGTCTATATCGATGTTATTAATTTCATGCTGTTTTAATCTTTTTGTTTTTAAAAGAAATTATACAAAGACAGTATAATTTACATGGCAGATAGAACAGTAGGTCAAATAGTAGCATATATACAGATATTGTCCTGGGGTGATTACAGTGACATCACCGGAAACAGAAATAACAACGGATAGTGTAGTTTACTGTCGTTTTTGGTGAGTATGGTCTAACCTCTGAGCAAACACTGAACACTCTGGTGTGATAATCTCTGCCCTGTGCTGAGGTCAGCTCCTTAAGGTCATGACCTGAGGAGAACACTAGACCCTGTGCTAATCAGGGAAAGACAGTAATTTATTAGAAAGTTATTAGATATTTTCAATTCAATTTTATTAATATTGGCTTGTAAAAAATAGTCACTGTCGCAAAGCAGCTTTACAGAATCTAAAGAAAATTATTTTGCACAGTAAAGGCTGCATGCCTCATCGGACAAGTTAAAACCTGCCTGATATGATGATGACTCTCAGGTCCTTGTCATCTATACCAGTCAGGATGTTCTCCTGCAGAGAGGTTAACATGGCGAGAGACAAGGCGTTCCTCTTCTTGGGGTCATTCAAAATGATTCTCCTAAAATAACATCATATTAGAAATGTGATCAGTGATGCTGCAGTGTTTGAAGCCTTGGGTTAAATTCCCCAAGGAATCTATTCTTTATGCTTGGAGAGATACTCATCATCGTAAATTCCTTTTACATAGAAACTAGACTGTATTTTTATCTGAACCCTCAACCTGATTAAAAAAAATTTTTTTTTTTTTTTAAAAAACTGCCAAAAGCGAGGGCTCTGACTGTTCTAGCCCACTGATTTATTAGTTGACACATGATCCCCCCCCCCCCTCTAAATGAGGAAAACATGTTGTTGTGTAAATGTTGAACCTTATCCCATCCTCTTGCTGACGAATAGTTAGTGGAGGAGTCGTCCGAGTGCAAAACCTCCGCCAGGATAAACGACAGAAGCTGGAGAAGCTGTTAAAGGCCACCTGAGGCATGTTTAACTCTGACTGCTTCGACACTAAGGTGAAATTAGCAGGCGTAAAGTCACAAGTTCATAATAAAAGTCACGTTAGCGGTATTAATAATTTCGCGTTCAAGGCGAAGTTGTAATTCTTCGGATGCAACCAGTAAAAATAACACAAAACACGCCTCAAATTACAACTTTCGGTTCCTAACTTCGTCCTCTGTAACTCCCAGTCCTTTACGGAGTGACGTCAAATCAACATGGCGGCTCACGGGGAAACTCCGACTTTCCGAGTAGAAATTACGAGTTGGAGAGCCGTTCAAACTGCGCGTTCGACTCGATTGTCAAAAGGTTTGAATCAAAAGCTCAAAAACAGTAAAAAATATGTGACTGAGACCGACTTCTTTTTAGATCATAAACAATGCAACAACAACTAAACTATTATGTATAAAATATTCTAAAACTGCTTTGAACCGACATATAATACTGTAAACAACAAGTACTACAGGGTCACCAAGTGTGTGTGTATATATATATATATATATATATATATATATATATATATATATATATATATATATATATATATATATA
>JAQMYG010000012.1:26780696-26791047 GCA_030014215.1 Clariallabes teugelsi
TCATTCACATGGCCTCTGTTTGTAATTGGAGATATCTTTGTGTGTGTGTGTGTGTGTGTGTGTGTGTGTGTGTGTGTCTGTGTGCGCGCGCACGCGCATGACTGTGTGAGTATGTGAGTGCCTGTGTGTCCATATCTTGTTCTTCTGTGTGTGAACCGTACTGGTCATTGAACTCCGCAGCCGTAGAGCTGATGGGGCTCGTCTTCATCGTCTTGCTCTCCTCTCAGGTTGGTGTAGTTGGAGTCTGTAGCGGGTACGGTTTCCCATCAGTGAGGGAGCAGTGCACCACGCTCTCCCTTTGTTTCTCTCTCTTCTTCATGCGATCACTCGTTCGTTCAGCGTCTCCTAGGAGTCAGAGTGGCAGGTCATCATGTGTGATGTCCCTCGTCATTTAGTACATTACTCAAAACGTCCACCTCATTCGAAATGAACAGAAATGATAAGGAACCAGAAATCCTGCATATTTTGTCATACCTTCCCCCAGTCTTGAATATCAGGTCTGCGTTCGGTGCTCCTTTCGGGTGCTGGTAGCGCGGTCTGCGCTCTCGGTTTGTGTTAGCAGGGGCAGGTCTCTGAGCCAGCGACTGCATCATCTCTGTGTGCAAAAGTATAAATTTTTTTTTTAAAAAGTCAACAAGAGCAGCACAAAGACTTAAGATCTTAAAATGAACTTTGCTTCTCTTACCCTGGTAGTCTTCCTGTTCCTGCCGTTCGTTGATGTCTAGGGTGAGTTTCTTCATACGCATGCGCTCCTCCTGCTCTGCCTGCTGCTGGTTGAAGTGATTGGCGGCCAGATGTGATGATAGTGGCACATTCAGGATCTTAAACTACAAGTACAAAAAGTATGAATAAATGAGAAAAGCAGAGTTAAGCAGGGTAGGAGCTGTGTGTGTGTGTGTGTGTGTGTGTGTGTGTGTGTGTGTGTGTGTGTGTGTGTGTGTGTGTGTGTGTGTGTGTGTAAGCACACTATAATTGACTTTCCCAAAGCTACTTCCTGAACACACCCTAGTGCTTCAGCCCAAACTATGCATTCCTCAGAAAACACACACTGTGTCACAGACCTGCTGTTTGTTGCCTTTCCTGGTCAGCATGACAAACTGCATGGTGTCGATGTCGGTGTCTGCGTCTCCTGTGCACGTGGGGGCGGAGCCTTTTTTCAGCTGACTTTTCAGCTGCAGTGGGATAGCAACGTCAAGCTGATGAACTTTTACTGCCTCGCCACTGCGTTGCTGCTCACACACAAACGAACACACACATACCAATACAAGTTGAACAATGCATTGTTGTCATTTATTTTAAAGCAATATTCCAGCGGCTGTTCTATTCTATTCTAACCCAGATGAATTGTAACCTAGAAGATTGCTATGCTAACATGGTTGGTTGCCAGGGTGGGGCAATATGGTTGTTGTGATACTCCAGGTACCTGCTCATACAGCTGGTTCGCAGGGGGTTGCTAGGTGGTTGCTATGCTGACCCAGTTGGTCAGTTGCTATCATATTCCGCATGATTGCTAAAATGTTGCTAGCCAGCTGCTATGCGAAACCTTTTAAGGATATTCATGTTTGTTGCTGGTTGCTATAATATTTCAGGTGCTTTCTAGATGCTTTTTATGGTCATCACTATTATTTCAGTTAAAAAGGGCTTAAATCGTGTTAAAGCAGGACCACAAGATGTTTGCTATTTTTTGTTTAGTGCGATTTTTGATAACTCGCACTATTTTAAGGATAATTATACAACGGTTAGTTCTAACTGAGTAATCTGAATGGATGAGAGTTATTTCACGAGTTGTGATAAGGGAAGGTAACAGCACTGGGACATCTAACTATATGAATCGCTCCGAGGTCAAAGTGTTCTTATAATAGTTAATTACACTAACTGTTAGTCGCAGCATGAGTGAAAGTAGGTCTGTATGGTCCACCATACTGAGGAGAGAGAGCAGCTGCATACCAAAACCCACATTCAGAACAAGTAACAGAAGCATTTTGAAAAGAAAACATGATAACGTTGTCGTTTTAAACACTTTGTCTACTTCATAATTGCTTTCAAGTTGTTCTGAATTGACAAGGTCCTGGAGTGGCCTATCCAGTCTCCAGATCTCAACCCCATAGAAAATCTTTGGAGGGAGCTGAAAGTCCGTGTTGCCCAGCGACAGCCCCAAAACATCACTGCTCTAGAGGAGATCTGCATGGAGGAATGGGCCAAAATACCAGCAACAGTGTGTGAAAACCTTGTGAAGACTTACAGAAAACGTTTGACCTCTGTCACTGCCAACAAAGGCAGTGTTATTGACCAAATACTTATTTTCCACCATAATTTGCAAATAAATTCTTTAAAAATCCTACAATGTGATTTTCTGGAATTTTCTTTCATATTTTGTCTCTCATAGTCGAGGTATACCTATGATGAAAGTTACAGGCCTCTCTCATCTTTTTAAGTGGGAGAACTTGCACAATTGATGGCTGACTAAATACTTTTTTTGCCTCACTGTACATTATGATGAATAAAGAGAACGGAATAATGTGTGCACGTTTGAATATGTTTACACACCTGCAGGTTTTCTAACATCATCTTGTCCAGAGCCTGAATAAAGTCGTCATCCTCAGCGCAGGCGACATGCTTTAGACCTCCGCCACGAATCATCACCTCCTACAGGCACAAATTCAGATGCATACTTTACAGTTAAACCAAATCCTGTTTAACGAGTCCAACTAAACCATGGCCTACTGAGGCACGACAGTGCTTACATTGTTTTCCTCGTCGGTCTCATTCTCTTTATTGGAATCGGTCAGGTAGTCGGTGTTCTCTTCCTCCTCGTCATGCTCTTCTTCTTCATTCTCAGAGCCTTCCTGTGAGTGCACATGCCAAGATCATGAGCAAAACCAAAACAAAATCAGAACCTGTTTGCTGTTTCATGTCTGTGGTGAAAAGTGGTTGTGTGTTAAAAATGAGTTTTCACTGCATGGAACAAAACACCACAAATCCTCCTCTGTTCCAGCTGCACAACTGGTATTCCAGCTGCTGTGCTCCAGAACTAACTACATCTCCTACTTTTGTCCAGTGGCGTTGTGCGTCATGTCACTCACCTCCTCCTCGGGTTCATTCATTTCACTCTCATTTCCGGACTGCTCTTCCGTCTCTGCTCCACGTTCGTCTTCGTCGTCCTCATCCTCCTCATCAAGAGCCTCTCCTTCTCCAACGGTGGCGGAACAGCTTCCATCCTTGTCTATAGCAAAACCTACACACACACACACACACACACACACACACTTGTGAGAACAATGGAACGCAGTCGTCTCTAAGAACACGGCCACTTACATCGTGGCAGTGGATCCTTTGTCTTTGTTGAGCACTAACAGACATCCTGCTTCACTTCCACAAGCTTATCTCCTTTCCTCTTATTTCTTATTTTGTTCGGTGTGATGATAACTAAAGCACTAATAATTTACTAAGAATTCCAGTAAACCAGGGGAACACTTCGAGTGCACTCTAGCGTTCTTCTTTCTGTAATCTCACGTGCAGACTGTAAAAGCACACAAACACTTTACTACATTTCGAATACTGAGTGGAATGAGCCCCAGGATACACTGAACTCATTCAGACTTGAAATCAGAGCAGCATCCTGGCTTTGTCATAAAAGGTGAAGATGATTGAATGAGGTGACGTATGGCATTTGACGACCTGATACAATCTGTAACACATGAGCAAACGTTTTACATCAGAGACCAAGGCTGAATGCTAGTAAGCCGTTTCAGTGTCTATGTAAATTGACCTACTGCTGACCCACCTCACACCAGCAAGTATAAGGTGAGACACAAGCTGGGAAAATCTAACTGGCTTGTTTAAAAGAAGGGATGGTTTTTCTCCCCTCATGTGTTTTTTTTGTTTGTACACACACACACTGAAAACCCATCTAAATGTATAATAAAATGACTTAAGAGTAAATTGTGTATAATAGGCAAGCTTCAAAGAAAAAATAAAACTAAAAAGCTAATTGGAAAGAAAATCCAAAGCCATTCCTCACTAAAAGGCACATGACAGCTGGCTGGGAGTTTGCCAAAAAACTGCCTGATTGTTTCTCATGTTCTGAGAGTCCAAGTCCAATGGCCTGAAGACACAAATATTGATCTCACTGAAATCAGGAAATCGGCAATACACATCACCTTATTAAAACCATCCCTACAGTCAGTCAAACACAGTGGTGGCAGCATCATGCTGTTGAGATGTTGTTCTGGGAGGAGGAGATTAGTCAGTATAGATGGGAAAATTGATGCAAATAGAATAAAGAGCTATCCAGAGTGAAAACCTTCTCCAGAGCCCTCTGGATCTCAGACCGGGATAACGGTTTACATTTCACCAAGACCATGACCCAAAGCATAACGCCAAGAAAACACAGTAATGGCTTCAGTAAAACTGTTAGAGTCCGGTCCTGAACCCAATAGGGCATCTCTGGAGAGACCTGAAAATGGCTGTGCACTGACCCTGCCTGTTCAACCTGGCTGAGCCTGAACAAATCTGCCAAGAAGAATAGAGGAAACAGAAAAAGAAAAAATAGAAAAAGAAAAATGTGCCAAGCTTGTAGAATCATTCACAAGTAGTCTTGAGGATTTGGTTTAACTGTAAGCAGTCTTGAGGTTGTTGACAAGTACTAAGTAATGGATTTAAATACTTATGTAAATGGGATGTCTTTATTTTTATAATTTTTTTTATTAACAACCAAAAAAAACCTGTTTTCACTTCATCGTCGTGGAGTATCCTGTGTAGAATGAAAATGTAAAAAAAGACCTGAATTCATTTTAAGAAGACTGTGAAACAACAAAATGTGGAAAACCTTAAAAGGTCAAAAACTTTCCATCAGCACTGTGTGTATACAGTACACACACACACATACACACACACACACACACGGGTTACTCAGTTAAATCTTTTTTTTATTTATTTTTTATTCGAGGGAGTGTTTCTTTGGTTTTTCCTATTCAGGGTCAGAAGTAGTTTTTTCTTAAGACGTACCTAGTTTCATATATTTCAATATGTCGTAATGAGATATTTCATGTTATCTTTTGACTTATAAATTATACCAGCATTCCACCTGTATAAGAATTGCATCAATTATTTTATCTGTTGCTGAAATACACCAGGCCCTTTGTGTAACACGAGAGGTATAAAGCGTATTTTTTTTTTAGATGCAACTATCATTTCCGCTTCCACAAAAAAAAAATAATAATCTTAAATCACACACACAGACACGCCATACACAGGTATGACTGGATTCCAGGTCAACACCTTCGAAACACGCGAGACAAAAGAATTCTTGCGTGAGTATCACCATTACATATACTATATCCTCTCTGTCTCTCGGTATGAAGGCGTGAATGAGGAATAAAGGAAAGAAGTTCGGTCATGATCGACTCTGAGTGAGTTAGTCAAAGGACTTCCTCACACACACACACACACACACACACACACACACACACACACACTCAAACCAAAAAAAAAAAAAAAAAAGAATGCTGCTTGGCAGGGATGACAGAAACACAGAACTGGGACAACTAGCACAACGTTCCTCTCTCACACACACACACACACACACACACGATTCCAACGTACAAGATTTACAAGATTAAATATTTGAATGATGAACCAGCAGCATTCGGGTGAACTTGCCGAAAATGAAATAAAGTATTTATGATGCTGTTTTAATTTGTGAGACGTTTCTTTGCTCATCATTTTGTCGATATGTATACAATACCAGGCAAATGTCCCGGGTTCCTAATAAATTCACCTTTTTCCTTTAAAGCACATAATGTACATTTATAAACTGTAATGTTGTGAATATCTATTGTAGCTGGTAAACTGGTGGAGCTGGATTTTATGTAATATCTAGACAGATGTACAGAAGGTTATCATCAATCAACCATCACTCCTGTGTTCCAGAAACGCACTGCGATCCCTAATTCAGGTGTAACCTATTAAAACAAACACACACAAAAAAATGCAGATATGTTGGTCTGGCTAAACTCTGTTGTCCTGTTTAAAGAAGCAATAAAAATGGCTTGTTGCAGCATCAGTATTTGTGGATTTGATTATAACCTCAAAATAAAAAAAAAACCCTCTCTTCTGTGCGTCCGTACTAGTTTTGAGAAAGACAGGTTTGCTTAGTACAACAAATTGCCATGAAACTGAACATTTCACGCAATTATTTTCTAAAAGAACTGCACAAACTGGCTCTAACCAGGACAGAAAGAGCAGCAAGAGGTCATGGTGCTTCACCAAGCCAACACAACACACTAGTAGTCTCTAGTTGGAGAAACAGACATTTCACAGTTCCTCAACTGCCAGCTTCATTTAACACTACTCACAAAATACTAGTCTGGGCTTCTAAAGTCAAGTCTGGGC
This sequence comes from Clariallabes teugelsi, assembly GCA_030014215.1. Classification (NCBI taxonomy): domain Eukaryota; kingdom Metazoa; phylum Chordata; class Actinopteri; order Siluriformes; family Clariidae; genus Clariallabes; species Clariallabes teugelsi. Next base: position 26,787,090 of record JAQMYG010000012.1, read on the forward strand.
TTCTTGGCAGAACCGGTAGCAATGTATGGAGTATGAAGACGTATAAACAGAAGTTGTTGTCTCAGACGTATAGCCTAAAGCACAGGATTTAAGATTATCATATATTTCTCTTTAAAATGTATTTAAAATAAATTATGAAGAATTTATCTGAAGAAATCACTGATCACTACTACATTCCTCCAAGCTTTATTTTCCTTAGCAAGGCCTCTCGATACACAATCAATTAGCTTTCATTTCAGCACTTCTTGAAAAACCTGAATATTGTGAAAAAAAGTTTTTTTTTTTTTCTTCTTCATTTAAAACTGGCAATCCCATATAATATTTCAAGCCTTTTTTTCATTTAATCTTGATGATTATAGCTTACATGCCATGCGAATAAAGAAAAACCAGTATCTCAAAAACTGATAATATTTCAAGTTATTCAAGTTTAAATATTCAAGTTATCATAAATTCAGTACACACAGAAGAAAGACTGCTGACTTCTCAGTTGCCCAGAAGATGATCGATCATCGACAGGAGGGTAAAGCACATAAGGTCACCTCTAGGGATGGCTGATTGCATATTCATGGAAAGTTGCCTGAAAGGGACAAGTGTGATAGGAAAATGTCCACAAGCAACAGGAATGACTGCAACCTTTATAAGATTCTCAAGCAAAGCTGATTCAAGTACATGGGAGCGCTTCACATGGGGTGGATTGAGGCTGGAGTCAGTGCATCAAGAGTCCCCACGCATGACACTCATGACACGCATGGATATCTTCAGGAAATGGGCTACAACTGCTGCGTGCGTTCCTAGAATTAAGCCACTACTGAACCAGAGACAACATCAGAAGTGTCTAACCTGGGCTTAACAGAAAAAGAACTGGACCGTTGCTCCGTGGTCCAAAGTAATCTTCACCGATATTAGTAAATTTTGCATTTTATTAGGAAATCATGGTTCCAAAGTCTGGAGGAGAAGTGGAGAGGTAAAGACTCCAAGTTACTTGAAGTCCACAGTCGTTGTTGATTTGGGGTGCCATGTTGTCTGCTGGTGTTTGTTCACTGTGTTTTATCAAGTTCAAAGTCAATGTAGCTGTATGTCAGGAGACTTAGGAGCACTTCATGCTTCTGTCTGCTGGCAAGCCTTATGGAGAAGCCGATTAAATTTTCCGACAGGACTTGGCACCTGCTCACAATGCCAAATCTTGCATTAATTGCTTAACTGACCAGCCGACTCTCCTGATCTGATTGTCTATGGGGTATTATAAAGACGGAGATGAGAAACACCAGACCCAACAACACAAATGAATGCTGCTATCAAGGCAACCTGGTTTGCCACAGGATGATCGCCCCCATGCCAGGCTGCATTGATGCAGTAGTTCATGCCAAAGGAGCCCTGACCAAGTATTGAGTGCATAAATGAACATACTTTAAATTAACTGTTGCTTTGTCACTCACAGGGTTCGTTGAAGGGTTCGTTGAAGTCCAGAGGAAGGGGTTTATGTAACCTGACTGACTGTATGATCTTTTACCATGACTAAGCATTTAAACAAGACACAAGACAGAAAAAGAATTACCCAGTTTGATGAGGACCTCTCTCTCCAGTTCAGACACCTGATGGCAGGCTTCCTCCAGGGAGCAGCACAGGTGCATTTTGGGTCGTAGCAAATCCAACATGTCACTGATCATGTAGTCGATATCGATGGGAAACTGGTGGTCTTTAGTCCACACTTCCAAACTCTTTTTCCACCAGATATACCTCTATAAACAAACACACACACACAAAAAAATAAAATAAATAAAACGCACATACACCCCAGTAAAACACTGACAACAAGTTACAATCCTTTTCTCTTTTAGTTGAACCACCAGCTTAATAATCAAAACTCATTAGACAAGAATAGCTCACAAATTTATGACCTGAACATTAAGAAAGAAAAAAACAACAACCTGGAAGTAGACGAGGAAGCAGTCTAGCTTCTTTTTACTGGAGCCGCGATCAAAGTACTGGCCACAGGTGTCGAGCAGCGTGCACACCAAGCGGATCCGAAACAGGTGCTCCGGGGGATCCAGAGGACTGGGTGAGCCGTCCTGATTCACGCCGAACGAGATGAAGGAGAACAGCGTTCGGAAGATCACAGCCGACTCCACCATGCGGTAGTTGTACAACTCGCCCAGGAACTTTGCGCTGCTAATGCGTCGCTGGTTAAATTTGGGCTGGTTGACCTGAGAAAAGCAGGAAAATAATCCATTACTGGATAATGTGACGTGCTATGACGGGAAGTGAAGTTACTGTATGGATTATTTAAGCCCTCAATACGGATTATTTTAGTAGAACCACATGTTCTGGAGTGGGTTATTTCATTTACACCATAGTGATGTACAAAAAATCCTTTTAAAAAAAAAAATCTGTTTATTATTAGCCTTGGATTATGTGGAGCGTCTGCTGTATAAGTCTCCAGACACCTGTGTAATGCTAACAAAGACTGGCGCAAAAGCTAGTAGGAATGTGCAGACAAAACACACACCTCCATGCCGAGACGTATATCCTCCAGGACTCCATCCACAACGTGTATCCCGACATCTTCCTGATATGCGACAAGACCGGCCAGCAAGTTCGCCACACAGTGAATACTGTTGTACTTCACGTTCCAAATGTTCACCATGCAGCAGATCAGGTAGCTCTTTAAATCTGCATCATGCCAGGGCAATTTACGCATCTGCCTTAAAACCTGGATACACACACGCACACACATGATATACAACAGAAATGCATTAATAATAATAATAATAATAATAAATAAATGTTATACATTCTGGCTACAGCAGGATACACACCTTCTCAGTGGTAACCTTCGACAGGTCTTTGTAGAGCAGTTTGCGGATATACTCCTGCAGAGGAGGCCTCTTCTTGCGCACGGTTTTCTCCATGGGTGGCGGGTTGCAGTAGTAGTAGGCGTTCTCAACCATCGTCACATAGCGAGCGTCCAGGTGCTGAGCCTGCTTTTTCCGCATCATTTGCTCCTAAAGATTAAAGTGGACAGGAGGATTAAAGCAAAGGACTGGACATGATTTTAATAGTTAAAAAAGAAAACAGTGGTGTTTACTAGATGATCAACTAGACTGATTAATCATGCCGAATAATCTGACTGCAGGTTTCAGGTGGCAGCGGACTGAGAATGAGAAAGAGGGAAAGTGTGTACTGACCAGTAGGACGCTGGTACGCAGGTGAGACTCGGGTGACCTGAAGAGGAAGCGCCCGCACGTCTCCAGTAAAGTACAGGCCATTTCGATGTGGTGATGAGAGAAATCAGACAGCAGCATCTGCGGATCACAAGCATGTTACACTGCTACGGTGGAGGACGGAAAAAACAAAACAGGCAATTTGTTTAAGTTTTAAATGTTTCGATTCTCTCACCTTTAGGCAATGCAGCGTGTCGGTTTTGGAAAACATTTTGAACTTGGCCAACTCGCCAATAAACCTCACTGTCTTATTCTTGGTCTCAATGTTTATTTGGTCCTTCTTTCTTACCTAGAACAGAAAAAAAAACTTAAGGATTAATAAGAGGATGGCTATAGGTGCAGTGTGTGTGTGTGTGTGTGTGTGTGTGTGTGTGTGTGTGTGTGTGTGTGTGTGTAACATGGGCAGTGGTACAAGTGTGCATGTGAGGCTAGGATGCTCAATACGCACGTGGAACCGGAAGTCTCCTTTGAGCATGGAGCAGAGATCCTCCGCAACGTCGGACATGCACGGATGCAGAGTAGCCACCAGCCGGGAGTAGAAGGGCAAAAGATCCAGCCTGAGAGCAAAAAGAAAGAAATGGAATTTTGAAATGATTACGTTTTATGTTAAGACAGTTTAACAAGATCAACCATACATTGTTAACGTGACGGAAGGTGATACAGACACTAGGGTCATGTGGTTTCACTTATTACTTTATGTACAGTACAGGCCAAAAGTTTGGACACACCTTCTCATC
>JAQMYG010000012.1:26844053-26858056 GCA_030014215.1 Clariallabes teugelsi
GCGACCCTGAATAGAGGATAAAGCGGTATAGAAAATGAATGAATGAAAAAAAAATCCAGAAAATCACTTTGTAGGATTTTTAAAGAATTTATTTGCAAATTATGGTGGAAAATAAGTATTATAAAGTAAGTATATACAGTATACCCTTTGTTGGCAATGACAGAGGTCAAACATTTTCTGCAAGTCTAAAGAAGACTAAATACTTTTTTACCCCACTGTATGTACGTATGTATGTATATGTATATGTGTGTGTGTGTGTGTGTGTGTGTGTGTGTGTGAGTCTGTGCAATACCGTGCAAAAGTCTTAGGCACCATATGTTAATTTGTTTATCATGTCCACATTATTATGTGGAAAATCATTCACTATTTCCAAAAATGACTTACAAATGAATAAATAAATAATCTTACAGAAAAATATGTGCATTCCTGTAAAGACTGGGTATGAGTTCTTCTGGTAACGTTGTAACACTTGCTCCTTTCTACAGTATTTTTATGCAAAACCCAGAGGCCTACATTAGGTTTTTTGTTTTCATTTAAAAACTGGCTTGTCATTTAATATGTTGCTTTCTTTAAAGGTATACTTAAATATTCTTCCATGCTGTTATTTATTTATGGAAATAGTGAATGGTTTTGTACATAATAATGTAGACACAATAAACAACATTTGTATTGAACATAATATGATGCCTAAAACATAGTGCCTTAGGTGCCTTATGTATACAGTAACACTGTATGTAAGCAATATCACACAAGAGAGAGTGCTGTTGTGCTTGAGTATCAGCCCGGCCTTGAGTACGATATTGCTTTTATACAACAGTTCCACAAACTTGTTATGAACGACTTATGGCAGAACTAATTAACTACACCTGGCAGAGCTGGTGACCAACGGTTAGGAACCAATAGTTGGCGTAATTAACAGGGGTGAAAGTAGGTCTAAATTCTTATCGATAGTATGTATCCATCCCATAAAAGTTTCTCTTTATGTTTTCACTTATTCCGCTTCAGAATATCAGCTACACTAACTTCTGCTTCACTTGTTCCACACACAAAGTAGTACTCTTGATCAGGAGTTAAAGAGTCAGTTGGCAGGCAGCTGCTCTCTGTTTTTAGTACTGCAAACCATACTGACCTACTTTTTACATTTTTTTATTTGTCTTTTGTTATATAGTGTATTATATAGTGCATCTCAAAGAATATACTGTACATTAATGTAAGAGCGAGACAGCAAAAGGGTGCAAGCATGACTACAAAGACTAATAATGATAATAATAATCGTTCTAATCATTCAGATGTGACACTTCATTAAGTGCAATTTCGAGCTAGCCTTGTGCAGGATGGCATCACCGTGGCAACTGCATGAGATTAGTGAAAGAAAACTGTGGTAGTGTGTGTGTGAGAGAGAGAGAGAGAGAGAGAGAGAGAGTACTAATTAGCACAGCTGGCAATAATATCTGGAATACGGACACTTAGCAGAAAGCCTGCCAGTACTCGGTTGTTCACCCAAGTTGGGAAAGAGAAATAAAATCAGTTAGAAATCAGCATATTTACACAAGGTTTCACTTACTTTCTCACTCATCTTCTATACCCCTTAATCCTGTATTCAGGGTCACGGGGGCCTGGAGCCTATCCCAGGAGACTTAGGGTACGAGGCGGGGTACACCCTGGACAGGGTGCCAATCCATCACAGGGTACACAGACATACACACTATGGGCAATTTGCGAACACCAATTAACCTAATCTACATATCATTGGACTGTGGGAGGAAACCAGAGTACCTGGAGGAAACCCACTAAGCACAGGGAGAACATGCAAACTCCATGCACACCGAGACAGGAATCGAGCCTGGCCGGGAATCGAACCCAGACCCTGGAGGTGCAAGGCGACAGTGCTAACCACTACACCACCATGCCCACAAGGTTTCAATTGTTTTATTTTAATTGTATTAAATTTGACATTTGAGCCATATGTGATAAAACGTGTAAGATTCACGTTGTCATGCAACAATCGCATGCCAAACAGCAGGGGGCAGTAGATGTAAAGGTACACAGACTCGCAAGAAGTAAATATACACCCATAGTTTTTAACCAAAATTTATTACACGTTTTAGCAAGTGATATTTAGCTGTTAATACATTATTTAGTACTTCTCATAGTGACATAGCATTAGAGCATTAGAGGTCTTTTAGGTGGAACGAGATGAACAGGTCTATCATTTTATGATTCTGTTATCAGTAGAAAGTTATTTCATAGTTATTTGTCTCTGGAACTTGACCAACTTGACCAACATTCTGGCTGCTTTAACTTCTAGGCCTGCTTAAAGCTGAGGCTATTTCAATCTGAACAGAAGGAAACAAACAGTACTCATAATAATACCAACACATTTTGGTGCATACATTTTATCATAGAACTCTGAGCGTCTATTTACTTGTTGTTTACCATTTACTTCTTATTCCTGTGTAGAGGTTTGAACAAAAATCCCCTAGCAAACAAGGTAGATAAACCTCACAACCAGAAAACAGCATCACTATAGTCTGAGGACTTAATTATTAAGCCCTGATAGGTCCATAGAGGGAGGGGACCGATAAGGAATCTGTGAAGATTCCCTGGCTCGCTCCTTTGTCCACCAGCACCATACGAGCAGGCCAAAATGAATTGAGAAGACAATAAATCACTTTTAACAACATTCACAGCTTTTTTTTTTCTTCCCTCAGACTCTGTCAAGCACATTCAGTGGTGTGGTGAAGACAATGGAGAAAAGAGTTTGTATTTGCAGAATGTGTCCTATTCAACGGTACTTCTTCACATGCCAACTGGCTCATTTTAAAGGGTTTTAAATGTGTGTAGGCTGAAGGCTTAGAGAGGAAATAAAAAAATCCGAAACATTTTTATTACGCAATTGCTACAATAACTGATTTGAAGCTCGGGAAAAATAGAACACAATTGCCCACATTGTGCTCATCTCACTTTAGAGGGAGGTTGGATCACTATGGCAAGGTGAATTCTTTTTTCCTCTTGCAATTTTATTGTCTTGTTAAGTTTTACTAAGCACAGCCATCTGCTTGTTTTAGCATGACCTATTAATTGAAAATGTCCAACTTACACTGGTTTAAGGCACCACATCAAATGTAAATTCAAAAAGGCATCATTAAAGTAAAAGATCATAATAATAAGCTATAATAATAACAAAAGAATAGAGATGATGAATGTCTTCATTTATTCACCTGTAGTGACATGAGAGCATAATATTTTCAGGTTGTCTGTTCAGTCTGTTCATCAATTCAGCGTCTATTTAGGTTGAATGTTTGACCAATATAAACCAATCAGTCATACTCTTTAAACCACTGACAGATCAAGGGAATAGCATTGATTATATCGTAACAGGGCCACTCTCAAAGGGATATAAAATGCAGCAACTCAGCAGAAAGTTGATGTGAAGCATGTGGAACAGGCAAGCTTTAGGATCTGAATGACTTTGACTTTTTGACCAGGGTCAAACTGTGATGACTAGACAACTGGATCAAAGCATCTCCAAAACAGCAGGTCTTGTGGTTTACAGTATGCAGTGGTAAGTACCTACCAAAAGTGGTCCAAGCAAAGACAACTGCTGAACCACTGACAGGATTATAGGGCCTTAACGCTCATTGGTGTGAATGTGGAGCGAAGGCTAGCCCATCTGATCCGATTCCACAAAAGAGCTACTATACCACAGATTGGTGTAAAGGTTGATGCTGGCACAGACTGAAAGGTGTGTAAATGAGCTGAGTAAATGAAGACTAGTCAGAGCATACTTGCAACTGTCCATCACTTAATGCACCTACAATGGGCACTTGAGTATCAGAACTGGACCATGAAACATAGAAGAAAGTGGTCTGGTCTGATGAATCATTCTTACTTTTACATAATGTGGACACCTGCATGTGTGCGTCACTTATCTGGGAAAAAGATGTCAACAGGATGCACTATGTGCAGAAAGCAAGCCAGCAGAGGCTGTTTGACAGTCTAGGCAAGTTTCTGATACGAAGCTTTGGTTCCTGGCATTTATGTGTATGCCCACTTACAGTTAAAACCAGATGTTTACATCCACATTAGCCAAAAACATTTCTACTGTTTTTTATAATTCCTGACACCACAAGCTTACAATAAGTTGCTGGAATTTCAGCCCATTCTTACTGACAGAACTGTTGTAACTTAGTCAAGTTTGTAGGCCTTCTTGTTCTCGCACACTATTTCGGTTCGGCCCAGAACTCTGTTATTAGATTGAGGTCAGGGCTACTACAACCATCTACCTTGACTTTGTTGTCCTTAAGCCATTTTTGCCTGTGGCAACTTGGAAAGAATGATTTGAGACCAAGTCTTAATTTTCTGGCTGATGTTTGAAGATGTTGCTTCAATATATCCAAATAATCTTTTTTCCTTATGATGCCATCTATTTTGTGAAGTGCACCAGTACCTCCTTTAGCAAAACAACCCCGAGAACATGATGCGGCCACCCCTGTACATCCTGGTTGGGATGGTGTTCTTTGACTTGCAAACCTTGCCTTTATTCAATTTGTGTTTCATCAGAATGGAGGACTGGATTTCTCTCTCTCTAAAAAAAAAAAAGTAAGACCTTTGTCTCATTGTGCAGCTGCAAACCCTAGTCAGTTTTTTTGGTTTTGGAACAGTGACTTCTTCTTTCAGCCTAGTCTGATGTTTCCTGATTTTCAGATGATGCCAAACAATGAGGCACTGAGTTTAAAAGTAGACCTTAAAATACATCTACAGATACACCTGCAACTTCTATCAAAATCTTCTCAAGCCATAACACAATTTCCTTGAATTTTCCAAGCTGTTTAAAAGATCAGTCAACTGAATGTACAGTATGTATATTTGACCCACTGGCATTGTGATATAGTGAATTATATGTGAAATAATCTGTAAACAAATACTGGAAAAATTACTTGTGTCATGCATAACGTAGATGACTATTCAACATGCCAAAACTCTAGTTTTTGTTTTATATGAAATCTGTAGATTTGTTAAAAATCAGTTTTAATGACTAAACGTCCAACTGCACCTAAGCATTGTTGCAGACCAAGATTGTTCCCTGATTACACTATCAGCAGGATAATGCACACGATACAGATTGTTCAGGAATGGTTTAAGGAACAAGTTAAAGTGTTGACTTGGCCTCCAAATCTAAACATCATGACAAGGTCAAATGTCATGTGTGCAAAATTCTCTTTTTAATATCTTCCTCCCTGTTTGTCACATCTCTCTCCATTGGCCTATCTATCCACACATCTAAAGGGCCATACAAGATCCTCATTGGGAGTGTTAGGACTGGTAGGGACTATGATGTGCTTCCTCCAATACACATGAGGCCAGTCAACCACATCTTTCCGAACTGATGCTCATGCAGTGGGCCTGCATGATCAAACTGCTCTCTAGACTTCATGCTATAGATGGTTGAAGCACCACCTGAGAACTGATCTCACGATCTCCAGATGATAACGCCTCTTGGGAAGTATATTTTAAGAATTTTATGTATACAAGATAGTTACAAGGACGTATATTAGTGGGGGGGGAGGGGCTTCCTTCTTGGTGCAGTTAGCATTAAGTTCTTCTTGTTTTGGCAATATTCCTTCGGTCTCCCATCCAAAGTCCAAAGATACACATTGTGGGCTGATTTCAAATCATTTCCAAACCACCCGACTGATTGTGTGAGTGTGTGCCAAGTGGTAGCCAGAAGTTGGGGTACCCAGCAAGATAACTTCCTGTACAGCATTGACTGCTAGTGTGAAGTCATATGTCATAATGACTAAACATTGATTAGCAGAGACGGCTATGAATGGATGTGAATGGATATAAATGGATGTAATTGCTGAAAGACTGATTTCAGCAATAAGAGTCAGTGGCTTTATTTATGGATGGTGGCAATCAAAGAATATCTCTTTTTAAATTACACATTTTCTCTTTCTATCTGTAGTACCTACACCGTTGTTCTGCAGTTTTGAATCAATGTCATACTAACCTATCCGTGACAAGACTGCACCTCGAGAGCTCAACACAAACTGATAATACATGCTGGGTTCCCTGCTCTTAAATAAATGATGCTCTGATTACGCTATGACTATGATTAATGCACCCAGGACAGCCTTTTTTTTTAAACCTTTGTTTTTCTTCATGATAGAGGAGTATATTTTGAAATATAAAACCGTTGCTTGTACAATATTCGAACTCTTTTATAACAACATATTTGAATTCATTTGAATGTATGTATATAGGAGTTAATTCCTGTTGCTAATGTCTGTCTCCTCTTTTGTTCTAAATGCCATCTCTTTTATCACCTGCCTCCTCAGTTCTACACTTCTCGCTCTCCCCTGCTGTTTCCAGGGACAAATTATTATTTATTATAAGCAACAAAAACAACCACAGGCATGACGAATCAAGCTGGGAAACCTATTTAAATGACTAGTCTCAGCTCATCTGGAGTACAAGAAGCAATGGATCGTTTCTAAATGTCACTAGAAAAGTGATATGAATCTGTTTCTGTGGTCAACTGAAAAAAAAAAAAAAAAAAGACTGCTTGGGGTTTCAACTGTGCAAAGTGAAAAGTAATGGTCCTGCAAAAAATGACTAACACCACACAATATCAAACAATACAAGGATTCACTCACTCTCTAACTCATCATCTTTATCCTGTATACAGGGTGGCGGGGGGCCTGGAGCCTATCAAGGATTCATGACTATAAAAAATATTAGAGAAAAAACAGGCCGGCTCTGTCCGTGGTCATGAATTTAATAGTAGCAAATGTCCATTCTCAGTTGTGACAGTTCATGTTATGGTTACTGTCATTTTTTTGACAAGCCAGTCAAGGCATCTACTTAATTCATATCACAGATGACAGATTTTTCAGCTTTAATTCACCACATCAGAACAGGAGTTATAGTTTGCAAATGATCAGCAGTCTTTTGGAGGTGTGTTCTCTGGTCAGTGGGAACGTAATATTGAGATACCGTTGAATAAATGACCCAATCACAATTCTGCAAATACAACCGCAAAACAATGAACTTCTAACCTTTATTCAAAGCATTTATGCTGATTAACATCTATTCGCACAACATCCGACCACAGCACTGGTCTCTTAAGTTTCAGGGTTGAGAATTCTGATCAGAGATTAAGATGGACACAACATCTTCCTGTACCCAGTGTATGTATTTAATTTCATGCATTGTAATGCTACCTCTTTGTTTCTTTTTCTTTCAGAAATATTACTGAGGTGCATCTTAGCTCCCAAATTACTGTGCTGTAATATGGTGCATGTGGAGCCTGTTGTAATGTCTGAGCTTTATTTATGAGCTTTAACGCTATGGCCCCTTATGGTCCAGTGATCAGCAAACAGTGAAACAGAGTTCAAGGCCCCCCCAGGCCATCAGTTTGGTATTAATATTTCTTTGAAGTTGCTTTTGGACCTTTGGTAATTAAGCAACAATTAAGAAATACCGCACTTGAGAAAGCACTTCGTGCCTACGACCACATCACAGCCATGCTGATATTTAGTACAACAGCACTCCTTCTTGTGCTTAATTACATAATAGTCACACTGTACTGATTAAAAATTACTGATTAATCATGAAACTCACATATTTGAAACATAGACATATTTTGCACAGAGGTGCTGATTGTGAAAAATGGCGGTATAGTGTTTAGCACTGTTGCCTTGCACCTCCAGGGTCCGGGTTCGATACCCGGCCAGGCTCGATTCCCATCTCTGTGTCCATGTAGTTTGCATGTTCTCCCCGTGCTTGGTGGGTTTCCTCCGGGTTCTCCGGTTACCTCCCACAGTCCAAAGATATGTTATATATCAGGATATATTAATTGGGGTTTCCAAATTGCCCATAGTGTGTGAATGGGTGTGTGCGCTCTGCAATGGATTGGCACCCTGTCCAGGGTGTACACTGCCTCGTGCCCTAAGCCTCCTGGGATAGGCTCCAGGTCCCTGCAACCCTGAATACAGAATAAAGCGGTATAGAAGATGAGTGAGTGTGAGTGTCTGTACATTGGTCACAACTCGGTCTTTCAATGATATCTTTACAAACATCAGAGGAAATCTTTCTGTATGTCTTCATGTCTGTCCAGCTGATTTTGTCACAGCATCACGCAAAACTGGCTTGACAGAATTGAATTTGCAAAACTTTGCCAGTTCTTGGATATTTGCCTAAAGTTAAACCTGTGCCATAAATTAAATGGCACAGGTTGGCACAAAGTGTTGAGTGGAAGGGACGTTGTGCCAGATTACCTCACAGCCGCCATTGTTTTTTTTTTTTAAACGAATATAGCACTTTTGTCCTCAAAGTGGATGTGGCTATAAGCGTCACACAACAGAGCCAATCAACGCTATAATTTCCAGTATTACGAGTATACGGTTTGTCTCATATGTAACAAAACTGTGGTGCTAATTAAAGCAGTAATGTAAAGCGCCACTATGAGATAAAACACGGGTCATTAGGGAAAACATGTCCACATCACTCTGAGGTGAGGGAATGTAAAATACCCCAACTGACAGTGTTTTTATTTGTATAGCGCTTTTAGCAATTGTCATTGCCTCAAAGCAGTGTTATGTGCTTAAATCAAAATGTTGAGTTAAACTGGTGTTATGAACAGTTACATGCCGGACGTAAGAATCTGCTTTAAACAGGGAGTGTATTTGGATGACGACGAAAAAAGGAGAACTTTATTGTCATTCTCTTCATATGTTAGTCATTTGCTCTGATGGTAATTTGCTCTGAGAAGCTGCAATTGCCAAAACAAACTAAGCACATTTATATAACTGTCATGATGCTTGGATTTCTAACAAAGAGATTATTAACATCATACGGAAAAAAAAGCTCAAATTTCCAATTTGATGTTCCAAAACTTTGAGTTTTTTTTTTTTTGTAAAGTTGTTATTCATACTGCAATAGTTAACTGTAAAGGTATTTCAGACTCCCGGGTATGTCTAGATATGATAAAATCTCGTTTAAAGGAACTAGAGGTGAGAGTTTTATATTATTCTTTTGCACTGTCCCTCTTTTCTTTCAACATTTATTTTGGTTTAGAACTTAACTCATATCTTCTCTGTCCTAGGACAATTCTTCCAGACATCTGCTTATATTAGCACACCCTGCAAACACTCTTCACAGGCAGCTCATACAGACAGGTCCATGCATTTTGGAAATTTATTTTGGTATTTTGATTCTGTACACCACCTGTACAGGATTACCTTTAATACTTGGATGAAAATCCATTGCAGTCAACAACTGCCTGAAGACTGAAACCCATGGACATGACCAAATGCTGAGTTTCCTCCCTTTGGATGCTTTGCCAGGCCTTTAGAGCAGCTGCTGCTTCTTTGTCTTTCTGTCTTCATGTTTGTGTTCATTAAGTGAACAGCACGCTCTATTGGGTTGAGAACATGTGATTGACCTGGCCAGTGAAGAATATGACATTTGTTTGCCTTGGGTCACTTTCACTGCATGTCTTGGGTCATTATCCATCTGCAATATGAAGTAGCATTCTGTGACTTTTGCAACATTGGATGAATCTAGCCCTAAACTTATGCTTCAGAATTCATCCTGCTACGTTTATCAGCAGTCAGATCATCAATAAACACCAGTGACCCATTTCCATTGGCAGCCATAAACGCTTGTGCCATAACACCGCCCCCACCATGTGTTACAAATTATGTGGTATATTTTCACCATGAGCTGTTCCTTTCCAAGGACCAAAATTTATCCATCCATCTATGAAGTCAGTGTTTGAATTTTATAATCCTTTAATGTCTACTAAGAGGTCGGTTCTCAATACCAGATTTGTGGGATTTTTAGATCAGTAAATAGCCTTGAATGTAAAGTCAGAGTTTGAATTTGATGACGATGCAAAGTTTTCAGAGAGAAAGTTTAATCTCTTTAACAGTTGCCCACAGTTCACTTGGAAATCTGATGGATAGAAAAATCTGGGTTTTGATGTGCCATAGATCGAATGCTCTGAAATATTCTGACTGGTCAAAGATATACAACGAGTGTATAAATAACATCACTCATGTTCTGCTACTGCATATAAACACAAGCTCATACATCATGCATAAACCAGACTCCGCTGGTCTGGTTGTAGTTCACCTCCCCGGTGTGGATTAATTTGCTCTAACACAACCCTTTATAAAAGTCTGTGAAGTTAGTGCAAGTTTGCTTATTTTTAGTCACATATTTATGTAAATGATATAATAAAATGTTGAAATCTAATATTATAGCAGAGTTATTTTAGAAATCCATGATTTTTATTATTAGGAAATAATGTCCATTTAGAATCAAACTGTTTGAAAATCCCAGTATATAGTAATAAATAGACAAAAAGCAAGGTGCTCAAATTAACCTTTTTATTATTTTTTTCAACATCCTTTCTCACAATGAAGCCAGATAGAAAGCTCTGAACTACTGTTTTATTTATTTTTGTTTTGTTTCATGGTTGAATTTGCAACTTCAAAGGAAGAAAAAAAAAATGAATCCAGGAAGCGAGCAAGCAAGAGAAAAGCACAGTTTTCCCCCCCCCCTTTCCTCCCAGAATGTAAGAGCAGAGGCATTAGCATGCAGTCGGGTAAGCAGACGAGTCCATCGTTATCAGTGACAGGAGTGCTGCTTGTCTCGTTCCACTCTCGCTCTCTTTCTCTCTCTCTGCAGGAAACGTGGAGCCTTTATTTTATTTTTATTAACCCATTATTTCAATAGTACGCACGTAACTGGGCAGATGAAAGGAAAAGTGCAGGCTGTCATGACACTGTTTCATTACCTTCTTTGTCATTATTAATTCTTAATAAAAGTTATTATTATAAGAGCTGCTCAAGACTGCTCTGTGGGAATGTAATATTTTTGTTTTACAGGAAATAGGTTGTGATGTTTTTTTATTTTTCCATTAGGAAAGGGGTAATCATTTATTTGCCACTCCAATAGTGCCATACACCACCCCTGATCACTTACTTGTCTAAGGACTAGACATGAAATTTTTTATTCTAAATTTAAAAAAGGGTCCATCAGTCTTACAGTACAAAACACATTTACATTATTCCTCTCTACTGAATCTTTGGCTGGGGATCGTTTGCGAAATGTGAAAGCTTTGTTCTTTAAATAAGCGCTCTAAGTGTGCGTTTGGTGATACACAGGGGTGGATATGATAAACAGCTTCCTCACAGCTGCTGGTCCGTGTGGATGGAGTGACTGATCGAGAGGTCCGCTAATTCAAATATGCTAGCAGAGTAATCATACACTTGCTCCCCCAAAATTATGTTAAAAAAAATATATATGAAGGAAAAACATGTGGAAAACAAAAAGAAAACCCAGCAGACGACAAGGCAGCCACCGGGCAGAGGTGAAAATGTGTGTAAGAGTGTGTGATCTGTCTGGTGGCAGCCAGGTGTCTGTTTGCACCTCAGAGCTGCAGGGCTTTTAGCCGAGCCTCACTTCAGCAGCTCTTTAATGGCCTCGCTGTCGGCTGCCTCGTATGCGCTCAGCCCGTCTGGTCCTTTTCTCTCCTTGTTGGCGCCCTACACACACACACACACACACACACACACACACACACACTTACTTTCTCATATACCACACTCAAGTAATGTATTGTAAACATTTGTATACTGTATTGAAAATCAGCCTGATGCTGAGGAAGTTACCAAATATAAGTTACCAGTATTATTTATACTCCGCATGTCTGATCATCTTGACATATTTACACAGTATTTTCACAGTGATGCACAGACTTTCATTATATTACATTATTAGACCAGCACATCCTGAAGCACTTGTAGAGCAGGAGCTCAGCAATGCAACGTTACCGTAAGCTAGCATGAAATACATAAACTAATCAAGATATGGAACTTACCAGACTTACTGACAACTAGATTATGCAATTCAGTGTCAGCTTGCTACATTTATTAGGAATGCTGCAGAAATATTCCATTTGAAAAGAAACGGTCAAAAACAGCAGCTTAATGGAGAATATAATGTTAGGTCAAAAATGACTTGTTAAAGGATTATATTGTGTTTTTAAACACGCCTGAAAAACTCACCATGGTGGCAGTTGCAGGCAAGACAAAATAAAAATCTATATAGCACAAGCCTGGTACAGAAGCAACTAAATGAGATGAACACGGAGAAAGAGAAAGGACTGCAGGAAGCACAAGAAGGGACAATGTAACAGCCTTTTGTTTCTGTGGATATGCTTCACGGAGAACCTATAAAGACTGAGGGAGCTGTGGCACAAGACCAAACAGCTGGATAAAGAGAATAAAAAGGAGCGATACCACTAGACAGACAGAGACAATGACGACAATTTACCGACAGAATAAGACAGGCTCTGCACGGTCTAAGAGCACTCCTAGTGTCTAACATTTTACTCATCTATTCCATCTTGCTGTAGGCAAAGAAAATCTGCAGAGATTCTTAACCGTCTTTATAGCACATTTGCTATAACAAGTTATATAGTACAGTTAAAAGGAATGCTTGTTAAAATAATAATAATAATCGCAAAATACACTCAAATACACACCATCATGGGCATGTTCCTCAAGTGACCAGCTGACTGGATAACTTAAGGGTATATAGATATGCCTATTAAAGAGATTGGTGAGTGTGTGTGTGTGTGTGTGAGAGAGAATTGGGGTAAGGTGTATGGTATTACAAAATAATATTTACAAAAGACTACAGTGTCATCTCTACTGGATTGCCTGGCATTAAATTATAGAAAGCTGATTTCTAATGAAATGGATATTAAATGCACATTAATGAGATTGAGTGTAATTTATAACATAAATAATTACACGTAGAGGAAAGAACAGACACGAGTTCCTATAATCTTCACAAGAATGCATTTAAATACCTAATGCCTACTCTGCGTATTTAACAATAAATATGCGCTATGCTAGTGCTCCTGTAATCCAAGTTTACATGATAAATGAACCATATAACATCTCCGGCTGAATTGATGAATGCTAGACAATTAGACAAGAAATGTTTACTTATCAGAAAAATGACCGAGACAACCACTAGATCCCATTTAATTATCAATACATGATTTACGATTTATACAGATTTTTCATCAGAGTGTCAGCAAAATTCTATCGTCTCTGCTGGGAATTAAATTGAATAAATTTATTTTCTAATAGTGGAGCACAAATATATCCCTTCTGTAAAGCAGCGTCAAAAAACTGCAGGAAAAGCAGAATGTAAAGGGAGAAAATAAAATGCTACCACAAACCCATTCACTCTGCTGGAGATTATCAGCTGTAGGCATTCAGCTCAAAGGTTCTGGGATGTCCAAAAACCTCTCCTTTTTAATAACGTTCTTTCAGCATTGTCAAAAAAAAGTGATTGGTTAAGTGTTACATTTGAATGGAGACCCTAAAGGGACATGGGAGAGGAAAAATACATAGAAGAGGGGAAAAAAAATCACGAACGTTAAGATCAAACCTGGTAGATCTGTCCTGTTTGTCAGTATTGATTATTGCCTCCAATTGAAATAGTTTCTTTGATAAGTCTAATATGCATGGAGCTGTGATGATGAATGAGTTAATCAGTACACAATGGTTCATTTTAACACGTTGACTCCTGTTAAATCCCCATGTCTCCTCTGGTGTAACATCATTATGATTAGTGGCAGCCTTCCTTAACCTAGTGCCCTTAAACCAGAGGTAGACTGTCAATTCCTGTTTTTGGACATTGTAATTTTTATTAGCTTTGGTAGCACTATTTTCATCTGTCTGATTTGTCTCAAGTGGCTGTATTTCTTACAGGTCTTAAACAGTTAAAAACTAGTCAAACTATTTAATAAGCACTGAAATGCTGTGTAACTTGTGTTGTTGTTGGTTTGAATATCATATTCAAAGCAATCCATTGTTTTCTGACAATTGTCTGCATCTAGGGATGCACCGATACCACTTTTTTGGAAAACGAGTACGAGTACAAGTACTTGCATTTCAGTACTCGCCGATACC
>JAQMYG010000012.1:26859210-26870836 GCA_030014215.1 Clariallabes teugelsi
CGCGCAATAATCCTAGACAACTCAATCCAGCTATACTAATCATCAACAACAGGTGTGCTCGAAGAACCAACTTAGCCGGATCATAATTAGCACGATGAGCTCATCTTAGATGTGTCAATTCATCTCGGAAGTGTCAAGCGACGTACAAAGAATGGACCCCAGACCTGTATGTGTGTATGTTTTTCTGACCTATAACATGATCCAAAGTGTATAATATTAAACCATGGAGTTCCCGTGCCAAACAAATGCTTGAAATGTGTTTTTTTTTTTTTTTTTACAAACGCAAACTGTCCAGGTGGCAACAGCAGGCTCCGTGTGGACCCTTAGAACATCACAGAATCTTTCATAAGACCCTGATAGAAAGAGATGTGTGAAGCCATATCTATGTACCTTCTCTAGTAAGAGTTTGACGCAGGCGATGTGACCCTCATAAGTGGCAGACAGCAACGGAGTGATGTCGTGTTTGTCTGGAGCCTGGCAAAATATATAATATAAGCAAAATATTAAGCTCAGGGATTAAGGAATGAAAGCTCATCAATTAGTTAATTACACACAACAAAATGAATGACCAAGTGTGAGCTTACATTCACATCTGCTCCTTTAGACAACAGGAATTCCAGTATATCAACCTGGCCGCAGTCCGCAGCGTAGTGCAGGGGTCTTCTACCGCCCTCCAGCATCCGGTTCACATCCTCATCCTGCAACACACACATACACACACACTTTGTTAAGGGTACTGTTTTTAAAGGTTCCACTTATATGCCTTCAACATTCATGGAGAGAAAAATCAATAAACTCTCTCAACCCTTTAAAGTTCTTCATATGAAATTCACAGAGGAGCAAATAACACGCACACACAGAGGCAGCACCTCAAAAACTGATCAACACATACTGCCGACCTCGTCACCTCCATTGTCTGTCATTATGCTGCGCTCCATCCCTTCATCCATCACTCAGGCATGTGTGTGTGTGTGTGTGTGTGTGTGTGTGTGTGTGTGTGTGTGTGTGTGTGTGGGTCTGTCTATGCTCAAGCCAGCTGCTGAACTCAATACCAATGCACTTCCACTGATCACTGAACAAACCATCGTCCAAAAGACAGAATTGGTGCTGATTTTATTTTTTTGTGTTATACATATAATACAGAAAATGTGTGCGCTAAACAAGCTACTTCTATAGTTTATGCAACATGGAAATGACCAACCTTGCTTCCCTAAGAGGTTTTTGTGTGTGCCTCAAAAATGGCCATTTTTCATGCTGTGCAAAACATTTCCTCCCAAATTACCAACAGTGGTTTTGTTTAAATGCTTCAAATTAGACACACACCTTATGTGGTCATAAAACATAGAAAACTATAGTTTATTCAGTTAAAACTGCTTTTTGTCATCTGCCCAATAATTATTATGAACACAGATACCACGAAAATTCCAGGAATAAAAGCTGGTAATCTGAATGACAATTAGTTACGGACACTACATGGAATTGTATTTTGCAAATGTATTTCTTTTTAATCTGATAAAAATATAAACAGGTATGCATATTCACACACAAAAAAACAAAAAGCATGGATCGGGAAAAAGCATCAAGTATTATGAAAAGTGGTGTTATATGAGCCTACCAGAAAATTCACTAGGTGAGCCACTTTGTAGCACCAATACCATGTTTTGGCCAATATGTGTATGAGTGTGTTTCTTTCTTTCAGCTTTTTCCTCCTCTGCTGTATATCTTTTCTGCAGAGATGTCTAGGTTCTGTTCTCTATATGAGAACTCAAGCTTCAATGGTTAATATGCAGGAAGTGAACACACCAATAGTCCCCTCTTCCACTGCAGATGCTCTCTCTCTCTCTCTCTCTCTCTCTCTCTCTCAAAAAAAAAAAAAAAAAAAAAACTAAGACTCACGTATGAACATAGTGCATGAGTGGTTTTGTATGTGTATGTATATATTTACACATACCACAAAGGTCTACTATGCTTTGCTCTTCAACCCAGTACTAATGGCATGCCTTTTACTCACATAGAGACGTCAAGGTTGGTGGTCTCTCTCAAACTGTGCACTAAGCTCTTGCAGACAGTAAAGTTAGTAATAGTTCTGCAACTGCAAAACCGGCATCTGTGAGATTCGCCGTGGTATTGTAATCAGCACAAAGGGGCAAAAGCTTTGAATGAGAAGCACTGTCCCTCAGCAAATGAGTGAAAGCTTTTTCACTTTGCACCAAAGCAGCTACATCTAGTTACTTGTACACAAATGAAGTCAATCATGCCCATAAATATTTAAACAAATTTTCTTTTTAATCTCACTACCACAGTATAATGGAGTTAATAATAAATGTAAGCTCGCAGTGGAGAGTTTCAGCTTTAATTTAAGGTTATTTATATCCAATTTGGGCAAACTGTGTAAGAATTACAGAACTTCATGTCTGCTCTCTCTTTATATGGGACACAAGTAATTGGAAAATTGGCTGCTATGATGTTCCATGGCCAGGTGGGTGTAATTCCTTCATTATTGCATATTACAGGTTAGCAGATATAAAATGTCTAAAGCTGATCAAGTGTGGAATTTGCATTTGGACTTTATTGCCATTAACTCTCAACATGACACCCAAATATCATCACAGCTCTTTGGGCTTCATTTTAGGAGTTAAATGGTAAACCATCATTAGGCTAAATACAACTGATGTAGGGAGAGAGAACAAAAACATTAGGTGTTGCCAAATCAACCATTCTGAGTTAAAGACAACTTTCAAGCTATTAGAGTAAATACAGAGAGTTCAGCATACCAGGTCAATTCTGGTACAACAGTCTATGGACAGAGAAGACGAGAAGAGTATGGCAACAGAGCTGTGGATCCCAAGTAGAACACTGATTTAACACTGATTTAACATTTTTTGACTATGATTTTCAATTCAATAGTATTAAAATTTACTGTCTTGTTGAGCTATATTAGTTACAGAATTTGAAGTTTTATTTGAACTACTTATAAAAATTATTTAATAGGCATTGAAATGCTTTGTAACTTGTATTGTTGACTGTTTAAATACCCTGCCAATGTTGTACTCCATATGCCAACCAACTAGAAACTCAAAAGATGGGGGAAAAAAAAGAAAAAAAATCTCGCAACGCGCAAATATGTGCACCAAATGGAATCGGCTTGTATTGTCTGCAGAACCTGTGGTATATATTTCAATGGAAAAAAGGTCAGTTTTAGACCATTTAACATTTGAAAATATTAATACTGGAAAAAAAAAAAAAGATTTTATTCTGGCAATTAATTGACCCAATGATTAAATTAATGAGTGGCCGTGTATGGTCACTGGGCGCCGATGGGCATGTATGGCTGGCAACAGAATAGTTTACTTTGTATTTATTGATATGATTACTGAGAAAAGCAGCATGATGAATTCTAAGGTGTGCTGAATATGGCTATAGTTTCTACCCCATCTTTTATTTTAAAAACATACAGAAATAAAAAACATAATAAAAATCATCTTATTGTAGCCGTTCTCAGTACTAGGCAAATACAACCTCAGACAATAACCATTTAACTTTTTTTCCACAGTGCCATTATTTATTTAACAAAAATGAAGCAGAAATACAAAACATGCACTCAATACTAAGTACCCTTAATATTCAATAGCTTGTAGATCCACTTTTAGCAGCAATAACTTGAAGTCATGATGAAGTCATTTCATTTACGACACTTCATCAGTCTCTCAAGGTCCCACCACAGCAATTCAATTGGCCATTCAAAAACCTTGATTTTTTTTCTTCTTCTTTTTTCAGTCATTATGATGTAGATTTACTGGTGTGCTTCGGATCAGTGTGCTGTTGCATGACCCAATTTAGACCAAACTTTAGCTGCCAGACAGATGGCTTCACATTTGCCTGTGGAATACTATCTGGTTTACAGAGGAATTCATGGTTGACTCAATAACTGCAAAGTGCACTGGTCCTGTGACAGCAAAATAAACCCAAATCATCAGCCCTACACTGCTGTGCTTGACAGTAGATATGAGGTGTTTCTCCTCAATCACTGTTTGGTTTCACCAAACATTGCGCTAGCCAAGCAACTCCATATGGTCTCATCTTTCCATAGAACATTGTTCCAGAAGCCTTGTGGTGTGTTCAGATGCAGTTTTGCGAACCTCAGTAGTGCTTCCGTGCACTTTTAAGACAGAAGATACTCTTCCTCAAAGCGACCTTTCTAAGTAAACCGTACTTGTTTAGTTTTCTTCTTATTGTGCCGTCATGGACTTAAAAATTTAACATGCTGGATTTCTCAGAGCACTGCACAGTTTGACTTCAGGGTGAACGTGCTGGAACGTCCACTCCTGGGAAGATTGGCAACTATCATGCTTTTCACTTGCAAAAATGCTCCAGACCAGCAAACTGCCAAAACTTCAGCTTTTATAAGAGATCTGCACTCCTGCTGATGATCAATTATTCAAGGACTGAATATTAGCAGCACCTGGCTGCAACTTACCCTCTTATAACCTGTGGAAGCAGTAAGGTAGTACATGCAGTATCGTCTGAATGTTTTTTTCAAACTTTATTATTATTATTATTTTTTTTATAAACAATGGCATGGTGAAAAAAAGTTGTATTTGCCCAATACTGAGACCTGCTATGATTAGATTATTTTTATTGTGTTTACACATACACAAGATGGAGAAGAAAAAAAAAGAGAAGGCACTAACTCTTACACATGACTGTATTATCTATTGACATTCAGACAGATGCTTCAAAACACACTAGACCCCACTACAGAAGGACAATGACCTGAAGCTTACTTTGAAAACAACCTAAGACCTTTTAGATCAAGTAATGTTTTGCAATGGCCATGCCAATCACTTTATCTGACATTAATTGAGCTGCATTTCGCTTGCTGAAGGAAAACCTGAAAAACAAAACAGCTGAAAAACAAGCAGGAGCTGAAGACAGCTGTTGTTGCAGGCCAGGCAGAGCATCACCAGGGAAGAAACCCAGTGTCTGATGTCGTCTATGGGGTACAGATACATAGAAGTAATGCCACTCAAATTAAAGCTAAACCTCGTCAATGTGCTTTTACGGACATGACTGTAATTGTATGGTTAACACTGGACAACAGAGACTGTGATCTCCAAATTCACTTTACGGCAACAGAACAAACCCCTGCTCCAAAAATAATGTAAACTCTGAACAGCTTCCGTCACTTTTACCTGGGAGCTCTGTGATGTTACCACACAAGATAAACTCAGGAGACGGGAACATAGGCAAATCAATCTGGACAGGCCTGTGTGGGAAATTGTATGCCAGTAATGTAGAGTAGGCCAAAATGTCCCAAAAGCAGTGAACTACGACATACTCTGGAAAAACTTATGATTATTATTATTTTTTTATATTTTGGACTGAAAAATATAAAAAACTTTGGGGGCTCCCACAAAACCACAGTGAGAGTCATTATTGCTGAATGAAGACTACTTGGAACAATGGTGAACCTTCACAGAAGTGCCAGTTTATGCCTATAAAACTTCCTAGGTGTGTCTTCGACGTGCTTCTGGAGGAAGTCACAAAAGTCGCCAAAATAAGCAGGTCTCACATTCAGGATTTGTCTTTTAAGTCTTTTAAGGCAAAAAACGGTGATATGTTGAACCTAACTTCTCATATTTGCCAAAAAAAGCACCTTGATGACCCACAAGCCTTTTGGAATAAATGTTCTGTGGACTGTTGAGCGGGAACAGGAACTTTGAAAGACATGTCCTGTTAGAGCTTGCCAAAAGCTAGCACACACCAATAAGAACATGTCAACAGTGAAACACAGTGGTGGAAGTGTGATAGTGTGTGGATGTGGTGTTGCTTCAGCCACTTTCCATTACTGACAGAACCTTGAATTCTTCTCCAACCAGAAAATCCTTAAAGTGAATGTCCAGACATCAATCAGTCTGTGCAGTGAAGCGCAAGAGCTATCAGGTTATGCAGCATGGCAACAACCTAAAGTACAAGAGTAAGTTCACCTCTGATTGGCTTCAGCCCCTGTGTAAAAAAAGGAATTAAATGATGGTTCTGTAGTGACCCATGTCCTGAATGCAATCAAAATGCTGTGGCAGGTTGTGCTCAGACCATATCCAGATTGGCTGAATTCTGCACAGAAGAGTGGGAAAAGATTCCTCTAAAGCAATCTGCAAGACACTTCATAAGGAGAAAATATACAATGTGTACGTTGAGAGAATACACAGCAAGTGCATTAAGGGGAAACTGTGTACGTGTTGCCGTGCACTCAAGAGTTTTACATCTGCAGTGTATTCTTGTGACACAGGACCTGCTGTTGATGGAAGATCTTCAGTTGTGGGTTGGCTGAAGTCATTTCTCATTAGACTTACAAACAGAAAGTGGACGGAGTACAGCCTCTGTTATTCAACACACAGCTCAGAGGCCCCATGAGCAAAAAAGGGAACTTGAACACTTTGTATTTAGTAAAAACAGAACCTGAAGACATGAAAGCAGGAAGTTTAGAACGTATCACACAGTCTAAACCATAACAGAAAAATCTTCAAAAAACTACACCATTAAAAGGACCAGCCATCAGTGAAACACATCTGCCTGTAGTTTAATGGTAATCTGATACCGTTTTCTTACTCTTGATGCACGTAAAATAGGCGAAAACAAATTTGCACTTGTTCTGTCAAAGCGATCCATTAATGGTTCAATCATCATCTTCATCCAGTTCTATGGAAGTTTTTAACTCCAGTTTACTGGTTGCTCTTTTCTACTGACATGGGCTCCAGGAAGAGTCTGGCCGAGTCATTTTCAAACTTTTTGAATTTGATCTTCTGCATTTCTTATTGTGGCTATAGTACAGTGAGGTCTATAATAAGTTCAGTACATGTACACAGGCACACGTGTAACTAGACTGTCTAGTTGGGGGGAAAAAAAACCTCACATTCACACCACCCTGCAAATTAAAACTACTCTGAATGAGGTAGGGCAGAAGTTTAACCACTGATAACACTTAAGAACAGAAAGGACAATTTTTTTTTTTTTTTTTTTTAAAGAAAACAATAAAAAAAAATTCATAATAAAAAAAAGCCCTACAAGGACAGACCACATCGTCTGTCAGACATTGTGGAGGCATGTGTTATGGACATGTACAGCGGTCAA
This sequence comes from Clariallabes teugelsi, assembly GCA_030014215.1. Lineage (NCBI taxonomy): Eukaryota > Metazoa > Chordata > Actinopteri > Siluriformes > Clariidae > Clariallabes > Clariallabes teugelsi. Next base: position 26,866,342 of record JAQMYG010000012.1, read on the forward strand.
TGGAAATGGGTCACTGGCGTTTATCGATGATATGCCTGCTGATAGAAGCAGTAAAATGAATTCTAAAGTGTATAGAGCCATACTTTCTGTTCAGATTCAATCAAATGGTTTAAAACTGACAGGATGATGGGAATGTGCTTCACAGTGACAAAGCAACCCAAGAGATTATAAAAGAAATTGAATGATCTTAAACGACCGACACGGTCTTCTTACCTTGACCAAACTGAGTCTATCTATAATGTACAAAAGTTAAGCAAAGGTATGATATTTTTATTTGTTAATATAGTGTAGCCTATATATCAAGCATCAGCCTCACTACTCAGTAATATCAGCATCAGCCACTTAAAAACCACTAGGTCGACCACTAATCTTCATATACACTATGTGCCTAAAAATATGTTCACCCCTGTCCATCACACCCACGCACTCATCACCACTGAACACAGTGACTGCACTCTAAGCAGACACCCCACCATCATGGCCTCACTTATGCTCTTGTGCATTATCACAAATCACAACAGCCATGCTCTAAACTCTAGTGACCATATTCTCCTCTCAAACAGTACATTGCTGTCTTGATATTTTATAGCTTTTACAATAACAATGTGTTTATATCACATCATTGATTGAATGAAGGCCCACTAAGTATCCAGACATTTTAGTTCCAGAGTCCATGAGTAATAGAGTTCGTTCCAGAGATCTACCTGAATACAGCTTCTTAGATATCTACTACGCTACAAAATCTTATAAAACCCACAATCATGATACATTTGCTAATGCAATGAGAAGGAAGAATAGAGCTGATTCTGCAGCCTTTCAGCATGGGCGACCATTACAAAAAACAAAGAGTCACCATTTCCCCTCATCAACAGGAAGTAAAAGGAAAGAAACAATGTTGGAAACAATGTTGAAAAAAAAAAAAAGCCCACAGTAAAACAAAACATATTCACCATTTTAGGTTTAACACTGGCAGCTGTACAGTTGGGAACTGTGACAATAGCAAAAACTGGATGCTGTGCCTCAATCTGCATGCAATCCTTTTAGAAATCGAGTGTCTAATATTCAGATGTTCATATTTAACTAATTCTTATTTAACATCACTGTAAACGTTATTTGTAAAGTGTAGCATTTGACACTTTCCTTGTACAACTATTGAATCTGGAAGAACCATTTTTGCCAAAAATGTTGGTAGGATCCACAATGAAAACTGATTTTTAAAATATACTTGTATATTTGCCAAGACAAACATACATTTGATCAAGTTTATGTCACAGTTTGTTATGCACAAACTCAAAATTGTCCTTTACTGTGACAGAAAGCAAGAGTGCTCTAGAAAATAAACAAATATATACATAAATAAATTTACTCGTTTCTAGCATTAGTGGGGAGACTGCTCTTCTGGCATATTTTTTGAGTGCTAAATTGTTTAAATGGACTGCAAAATTAAATGGCAGAGATCCCAAATAAAATGAGTAGCATTTAGCATGTCTGATTATATAATTGGTAGTACATTAATTATACAAAATGAAACCTGTGAACTGATGGATGAATGAATAACTCAGTGAATGAATAAATGATTGGGTCAGGTTGTATTTTGGTCTCTTACTCTAAACTTGAAGCACACACACAGCTTCATGTTGCCCCTGACAGATAAACAGAAAACTGCCATGACTAATTATTTGTCCAATCTTGCTTGTGTCCCGTGGTGAGGCTTTCTGTTTATTTTTTCTGTGGGGTGAGGTAGGACATGCTAACAGCCCACTCTTCTGATTAAAGTTTTACACTAAATTGTGTTTATTTTGGTCAGGATACTGGCTATTACCGTAGGAATGTGCCGGTTAACGAGCGATTCATAATTAACAAACATCCGCTACCAAAGTGTAGCTCAGATGGCTCGGAGACATAAAGAAAATATCAGGATATGCAGGCTTGGTCACGAATAACTAGTTTAAAAAAAAGGTAGATAACACTTCAATTAAGCTCATACTTTTATAACAATCATGTACAACAATATTAAAAACAAGATAAAATTAAACACTCAAAATGGCACATTAATAAAATAATCTTTAAAACTGCAAAATGATTTTAAGTACAATAATGATCCACAACATTATGGTAAAGTGGTGCTGTATAAAAATAATGAAAAGTACTTTCTTAATTACAGTGACCAATCACTGATGGTTCCCAAAATAAACCACTAATCACCACTGCTCCACATGACCAATCCTCAATCACTATCATTCCCCCATGACCAATCACAATTTTCCCCAACTACTACCACTTTTTTTTTTATTTTTTTCCCCACCCAATGATTAATCACTGATCCCCCGGTGGTTGGTCTACCCACGTGTCTTAATTCATCTTTATGCTAACTTTTGTTAACCATTACTGTTTCCTTTACGTTGTGGTACCCTGACCAAAGACAAGTTCTTTCTATAAGCACCAAGTTGTAACATATTAAACCACTGCACTTTATCTGATTGGTTATTATAAGGGCATAGTTTGTGTATAACAGCCTGGCTTCTTGCTGTAACCAGACAGAGAGAGGGCAGGTAATGGAATGACTCTTTATGCTGCCTGCAGCATAGATGAGAATAAGAACTAACTCATTAACTAGAAGTCTGGCTAAGTTCATTTAAGCAATATTATGCTTGTAAACATGTTGTTATACTCAATGTCAACACATTTACTTTAGATGAAAAAAAATTATTTGTCCAAGTGGCATAGCTAATCGAGGCTATGGCAATATTTTTTGCACAACATTCTTAATAAATTCTATGTACAGTCTTATGCAAAAGTCTGGGCACCCCTTGATAACAGATTTTGGTGATTTTCTTTTTTACAAAAACATTATTATGGCACTGTGCAAAAGTTTGGGCACCCAACAATCAGCACTTAGTAACACCTCCTCTGACAGATATCACAGCTTGCAAATGCTTTTCATAGCCAGCTAAAAGTCTTTCAATTCTTGTACTTGGAATTTTCTCCCATTCTTCCTTTCAAAAGGCTTCTAGTTCTGTAATATTCTTTGTTCATCTTGCATGCACAGCTCTTTTAAGATCTACCCCCAAATTTTCAAATGATGTTTAAATCAGGGGACTGTGATGGCCATTCCAAAGCCTTCAGCTCGCGTCTCTTCAGGTATTCCATAGTGGATTTCGAGGTATGTTTAGTATCATTGTCCTGTTGTAGAAGCCTGTCTTTTCAGCTTCAGCTTTTTTACAGAAGGTGTGATGTTTGCTTCCAGAATTTCTTCCAGATCTCATCTTGACCTCCCTCAGTTCCTCTGAACTAATATCTCTTAATTACATTTCTTACTGTGGAAACTGCAAGCCGACAACGATTCGCTATCTTCTTGTAGCCTTCTCCTGCATTGTGGGCATCAATAACTTTCATTTTCAGTCTTACACAGCAATTTAGAGGAACCCATGATTTTTGAATGTCCGCAAGTGTGTGCACAAGGTTTGAAGAGTCATAGTGTTTGAAATTGGCATTTACTAATGACAGCTGTTGCCATGCATCAGATCTAACAAGCTGATTAAGGTCTGAAACCTTTAAAAAAAAAAAAAAAAAGAATCTGAGACTCTGGAACTCTTAGGGTGTCCAAACGTTTGCACAGTGCCATCATAAAGTTGCTATTTTTTATTTTTGTTCAATTTATGGAATAAGACGTAACTATCCATCACTTTTTGCTGAAAATAGTGTGCATTTTTCCATTTCAAATAGAGACTATGTTAACATCTTTTCAATAAAAAAATCACCAAAATCTGTTATTTATCAAGGGGTGCCCAAACTTTTGCATAAGACTGTAAATCACAGTCAAGGTGTAAATATTGGGAAATGAAAGTCGAAATTCTGCTCTACTGTTTTGTTTTTTATGTAATGTCATCCATCAGTCTAGGAGAAAAGCAAAAGAACTTGCCTTGTCTTTCAATACAGTACTTACAGTAAGGATTGTGTATAATTAATATTGAGAGTAGGGAATTAACAGAGAATAACTGAGATGCTTATTTTTCGCTCCTCTAGCGGAAACAGATCAAAAAGCCACACTTCTTGAGCAGCAGTTGAAATTTGGTTCCCAGAGGTTGTATTTATAAAAAGTGCTTCGTTTGACATGTGTGCTGACATCGCAAACTCTAATGAAGTAATGGTTTCAGTGGGACTGATGCTAAAGTTGGACTGTAACATGGCAAGCACAGATGAGTGAAGTGATACAGGCAATGAAATGTCTGCTGTGTATGTCAAAACATGCTACCTGATAGGGTTGACCATAAAATTGCATCGCACTATTATTGCATGCACTGGTTTTGAGGATACTACTGAAAAACACAGTACTGATTAGGGCTGGGCGATATGGCTGAAAACTGTATCACGATATGAGTGTTTCATATCAGTCGATATCGATAATTATTGATATATTTTATGACCCATTTAAAATAAGGACCAGGAGAAAAATATATTACATTTAAACATTTTTATTTTAAACTTAACCTTC
>JAQMYG010000012.1:26968994-26981481 GCA_030014215.1 Clariallabes teugelsi
AACAAAAGCCTATTTTCAGTTCTTTACAACCTATAAAATGTTTTAACTCTGTTGTGCATAATAATTTGGAACAGTGCGTTTTTATTTATTTATTTATTTTTAAATAAATATTATCATTAGGAGGTTTGTTCAATAAATTTTGAATTATACCCTAATGGTTGATGAAAATTATACTGACTGTCATTTGCATTGACTAATTATGAAAATCAGAGAAAGATATTTGCGTAATAATTTGGAACACAGTGTAGTATGGCCGCAAGTACACTTAAGTATGCTTTTGCATGCTAGGATTTAATATACTTAGCACACTTTATTTTTTTACTTGATTTTTTTTTTTTCAAAACTATGAAACCACATATGGCTTTTGGTTATTAGTAACAACAATAGTCAGTTGTTATTTTAAGACATGAAGGTCAGCTGTTCTAGAAAATTAATGACTTGCTACTGAGCATGTATACAATATGTAAATGTGTTGCACACTATAAATTTTAAATATAATATGAAATAATACAGGTGCACTAAATGTTGCAATGTTAAAATTTATTTCCTTGAGTTTACACTGTACAGGCAATTAAACAACAAATATACATTAAAATAACTCCCATAAACCAATCGAAAACCCAGTATAACAATAATTTAAAATAAGGTGATTAAAAAATCTGAGCATGTTTGCCAATAGAGCAAAATGACCTCATTATGCCACATAAAATGTTTGCCTTCCCAAGGTGGCTGAAGATATATATAATGACTGTTTTCATAGAAAATTAATGTTGTTTCCTGTTCATCTGAGAGTTATTGTTTGCCTCTATTGTGGAGCTGCAGTTAAGGTTGTGATTGAGTTGCAATGCTTTTTGTGTTATGCGCCGGGTATAGCGGCAGAAAGTGAAAGGGGGGATCCAAGAGCAGAGACAATGTTAGTGTGCACTTACAGTCTTTGTGAAGATGCAGAGAAGCTCCAGATAGTTTCGAGGGTGAAGCCCTGTGATCCAAACTTGCAATAGATCCACACATGCAGTAATTCCAAAAACGCTAGACAGTCTCGTAGTCAGTGTGCAATGCGGAAGTCAAAGGCAGTAATCCAAACATGCAGTGAGTCCAAAAATGCTAGGCAGTCTTGTGGTCGGTATACAACGCGGAAGTCAAAGCCGGTAATCCACACATTCAGTAAATCCAAAAACGCTAGACAAGAACAAGGTCGATAACAAAATGGAGTCAATAACACGGTAAGCAAATGGCAACGCGGGAATATCGGCATGGATGGCACAATAATCTGGCGACAGGTGGGTGTCTTGCAGCGTCTTAAATAAGTAGAGCTAATCAATCTAAATCGGCAACGGGTGAGCTTGAGCCGTGACTGAGGCGGCAAAAAGCAAGAGGCGGCGCGGAGGAGTGATTTTGATTATTTGCAGAGAAGCTATGGAGCGGGCGAGATCTGGTGCGTTGTGACAGTACCCTCCCCCAGAAGGCCTTCCAGAATTGTGCGGAAAATTGCGGGCCCCTGTCTGAGACGATATCTGAAGGAAGACCATGGAGCCGGAAAACTGAGACACCAGGAGTTCAGCTGTTTCTTTAGCCAAAGGGAGTTTGGGAAGCTGGATGAAATGAGCAGACTTGGAGAATAGGTCCACTACTGTCATTATGCAAGTATTGTTGTCTGAGGGTGGTAATCCTGTGGCAAAATCAAGAGAGATGTGCGACCACGGGCGATGAGGGATCGGGAGCGGTCTGAGAAGGCCCTCAAGGGGCGATTCGTGGCCTTATTCCTATAACAAGTATCACATGAAGATACGAAACCCTTAACATCCTCCCTAATGGCTGGCCACCAGAAACATTGCTCGATGAGAAACGTGCGGACTACCGGATGGCATGCCAACTTGGGGCTGTGGGTTACTTGGACCCGGCTCATGTTCAAGCGCATGTAGCACCAAGTTCTCTATCTCTAAACGAGTGTCAGCTACAAGACAATGTGGAGGAAAGATGGTTTCTTGAGGGGGAAATTCACAGGGGGAGAAAACTGTCGAGAGAGAGCGTCATTCTTGGTATTCTTAGAACCCGGGCGGTAGAACAATGTAAAGTTAAACCTGGAAAAGTACAGTGACCATCGTGCCTGACCAGTGAACTCCATCTAAATCGAAACAGTGATTTAGTTGATCTGAAGGTAGTGAGAGGTGCTGCAACAGAGCTATAGTTCAGAATAAAATGTCTGTAAAAGTTGGCGAAACCCAAAAAACGTTGATGTTTCAGCCTTGAGGATGGTACCGGCCAATCGGTGACTGCCTTTACTTTAGCTGGGTCCATCTGAATACCTGATGGTGATATGATGAACCCAAGGAAAGAGGTGGAGTCGCAGTGAAATTCATATTTCTCAGCCTTGACGTAATGCTTGTTTTCCATAAGCCTTTGTAGAACCTGACGGACATTGGATTGGTGTTCCTTTAGGTTGCGAGAGAAAATCAAAATGTCATCAAGGTAGACAAATGCAAAGACATTAAGGAAGTTTCTCAGTATATCATTTAGTAGAGCCTGGAAGACAGGTATTCATAGTGGCCCGTAGGTTTATTGAAGGCAGTCTTCCACTCGTCCCCTTCTCGGATCCTCACTAGGTGGTAGGTGTTTCGAAGATCCAGCTTGGTGAAGACCCTTGCATCCTGGAGTAACTCGAAGGCTGAAGACATGAGAGGGAGTGGGTAGCGATTTTTAACGGTAATCTCGTTAAGTCCCCTATAATCAATACAGAGTCATAGGGATTTGTCTTTCTTCTCCACGAAAAAGAACCCCGATCCTGCTGGAGAAGAGGAGGGATGAATGATTCCTGCCGCAAGGGATTCCATAATGTATTGATCCATGGCCTCTCTCTCAGGCCGGGAGAGGGAGTATAGTCATCCCTTGGGCGGGGTAGTACCGGGGAGAATGTCAATAGCGCAATCGTATGGGCGGTGGGGGTAGCAAGACTGTGCAAGACTTGCTAAAAACTTTCCGGAGATCATGGTACTCAGCTGGGACGTTCAAGAGGTTGGAGCAGTCCTCAAGCGGAGAAGGTGGAGACTCTTTGACAGCGTAACAGAGACATGATGACAAAAATAAAGCACTCCATTCCAGAACCCTCTTCTTGACCCAATCTATGTGGAGATTGTGTAGCTGTAGCCATGGGAGACCCAAGACGAGTGGGGCATGGGAGCTCAACAATCAAGAAAGAGGTGATTTCTGAGTGGTTTCACCTGGCCTTTTAATGGGCAGTTACGTGAGAAATGGCCCCGCTGACCACAGTAGAACCATGCCCCCTTGTCCCGTCTTCGTTGTCATTTCTCGGGTGAGATACGCGTCTGGCCCACCTGCAATGGTTAAGGAAGGTTCTCTAGGGAGCTGGTGGAGGCTGCAGGTGGTGGTGGCCAGAGGTTCAGACAGCGCTCCTGCTGCCTGAGGCGCTTATGAGCGTCGATGCACGCTGCTAGATCGCTGAGGTCTTGGAGGTTGGGCGGTGGATCGCGTGAAACCACACATGAAGCCGCCGAAGTGTGAAACTCTATGGCATAGTCATGGAAGAGCTAGCATCTGGCCTGCCGCCAGATGCCCAATAGATGAGTGATCAAAAACCCTCCTCATTTCATCAGTGAAGGTCATATAAGTGAAGCAGCAGGGTACCGCTCTATAGGGAAGGACGAGGCCTGTAGTTCAAGGACTAGAGAACACTGAGATAGGAAAGAACGGCAGGTGTTAGGGTCCCCATCATAAGTAGGACGGAGCAGGAAGGCGCGGCCCATATGGCGGTGCTGCTAGGAGCCAGGGTAGGAGCTGGGGGGGCTTGTAGTTGCTGGATTTGGTTGGCAAGAGAGGTCAGGGTCTCAGTTACTGTTTTGGTTACTGAGTGCTGGTGACTTCCTGAATGTCATGCTGATGTGAACCCAGGAGCGCTCCCTGACTTTCCAGTGCTGATCTCAACTGGGCAAACTCTGCTGGATCCATAATGGCCAGATTATACTGTCACGCACCGGGTATAGCGGCAGAAAGTGAAAGGGAGGATCCAGGAGCAGAGACAATGATAATGTGCACTTACAGTCTTTGTGAAGATGCAGAGAAGCTCCAGATGGGTTCGAGAGTGAAAGCCTATATTCCAAACGTGCAATAGATCCACACATGCAGTAATTCCAAAAACGCTAGACAGTCTCATAGTCAGTGTGCAACACGTAAGTCAAAGCCGGTAATTCACACATGCAGTAAATCCAAAAACGCTAGGCAAGAACGAGGTCGATAACAAAACGGGGTCAATAACACGGTGAGCAAATGGCAAAATAAACGTGGGAATATTGGCATGGATGGCACAATAATCTGGCGACATTGGTCGCCTATAAAAGGGTCATGGATCCTCAATTCGGTGAGTATTTTAAGGATAAAAATATTCGGTCAGGATTTTAAAAAGAGAACTAAGCCTTAATTCAAAAGTCAAAGATATGATGATGATATCTTATTGAGTGTTTCCTTTTACTTTTTTATTCAACTGAAGTGTATTATTCAAATAAATTTCTGACATTGTCTAGATATTATGACAGAATGGGTTTTGTCATAACTGAATGAAAGGCTTTACACTAGATACAGTACATGTTTTATTTATTTATTTTTTCAGTGCTAGTGCATTTTATTAAAGACTAAAAAAACACCTAAATCAAGAAAAAAGATCAAGTTGACCAAGTGTGTAATTTTGCATCTGTAAAGATTCATTACTGCCCTTGATTAGGCACATAGTTCTGAAAAAAGCAGAATCACTGTGTTGATTGTGTTGACAATGAGCAGATGTCCAAGGACAAGACCTTAGTATCTATGGGCTGTCAACTGCTTGGGACATAATATAACCCCATGTTGACTTCATTGTCAACTGACCTATTGGCTTAAACATCCAATGAAAAGGAATCCATTAAATACGCCTTTAAACACCTTCATCATTAATCGTCTACAAGCTCTCAAGTCATAAAGTTCAGAACAACAGGGCTGTAGATATTAAATCCTTGATCTCTCGAGACCTGTGTCTGTGAAGCTTTTTAAAGAGTTTACATTTTTTTTGTATGTAGGTTGGAATAAGGCAGACCTGTCAGTGGTCAGAGCAGCACAGTAAACACAGCTATTATTATCACCTAAAATGGTACTGCCCCTGCTGTTTCTATAAGTATGAGGTAAAATACACCATATGGCTTTTTCTCAAACTTCTAATAACACAATTGTGTAGAATGTCTATTGTGGGAAAGGGCATAAAGCCACTGCCCCATACTGGCTGACAGCTCTGCGTTCTGCTAAAAGAGGAGAGAGATAAAAATGATTCAGCACCACAGACAGCTCCCGTGATCTTGAAGGAGAGGTGGGGCGCTCTAACTCGCTACAGCCGGCAGCTTATTATCTACCGCCATGCTGTCATCAGTTGCCTATAAAAGGGTCGTGGATTCTCCATTTCGTGAGTAAGATATCTAGAGTGCGACCACTAAAATTATCACTCTGGATGACTCCGACCCATCTACGTAGCACTCACACAGAGGATTTACAGTATATCCCCACCGGTGCTTATGGTGCACAACCGGCTCTCTCCATCCAGCTGCACAGGAACGGCAAACTTGGCAGCGGCTACACAAGTGTCCAGACTGCTCCGGACACGCATTTTCCCTCTAAGGGGTTTAAGTAAGGCGGCTCTTGAATGAGAGTAGACTGAACTTTGTGTTGATGCTTTCTTTTGCACTCTGTTTTGATTCTGAGCCTGCTGTAAATGAAAGACTTTTCTGTTCTTGTCACCACAATACAAAAATGTAGCATTTAGATTTTCTTTCACCACAGCTAGCGGGCCCAAACCTGTACAAGCATTACAATGGCACTCGATAAACACATGGTTTTCCAATTTTGGGGTGGAGAAATTTTAGTTCACAGATTCTGTGCCTTAACCTCACTGAACACCTTTGGGATGAATTGGTCTACTCACCCAATACCAGTGCCTGAGATCACAATGCTCTTGTATTTAAATTTTTATCACCAGTACCTGAACTCACAAAGCTGAATGATCACAAATCCCCCAACCTTGAAGACATGATGTATAAAGGTTGGAGTGGAAGACCTCTAGTTTTCTGCACAGAGCCCAAAACATGTCAGTCCTATTTGTGTTTGTAAAATCCACGATATCCTACTGTGGAGAAGTTTTTCATTTTATTGCAGTAGTAGACATGTCTAGATGAATGCTAAAAGTAAACAATGAGAGCCTAACTGAGTTCACCACAGTCCCTACAGTACATTCTTTTTTTTCTTTTTTTTGACAAGAATACACTTGGGTCTTTATGACACATATGATAATCACCACTGTTGCCTGTAATGCAGTTTCTCTATCCAGTGTTTGGTGAAACTTTCTACATTCCAAGTCAAGTCATTTTAACCATATACAGTTCAGTACACAGTGAAACGAAATGGCGTTCCTTCAGGACCAAGGTGCTACATACATGTAACAAATTAACAGAGACTAACTACTAAACTAGGCTAGGCTACAATATATAAGCTAATATATACAGTGAAATATTTCAAGCCTTTTTGTTTTACTTTAGTTTTTGTTTTAAATTGTGGCCATGAAGATATGTACATGGTCACTAACAATACTCTCAAATGATTAAAAGGCAAGAATAAACTTCATTACTCCATTATGCCACATCCACCAGCCTAAACTGTTACACAAGGTAAACAAGGTAGGTTGGCTTCATGGTTTCAAGGCGTCAGCATCAAAATCTCACTCTACCATCTGTGTGTCTAAAAAATTTGAGATTCATCAGGCCAAGCTACATTTTTTTCAATCTTCAGCTGTTTAGTTTTACTAGGGCTATTGCCCACTGCATCTGCATCTTCCTCTCCTTGTCTAACTGAAATGGAACCCCACATAGTCTTCTACTATTGTAGAGCATCCACTTCAAGATATGACATAATCTTTAGTACTACAAAGTTACAACATGATTTGCTAATTTGATTATTGCATGAATGAGTACAGTACAGTAGGTGTACATATGTGTGTGTGTGTGGTACATATGTGTGTGTGTGTGTGCGCGCATACATGACATGCAAAGTGAGTGTGGCACATATGAAGATTGGTCACCATAGCTTGTAGGTTGTAGTCTATTTATTTTACATGGTTCATATACACACACACATGCACTATGCTTGGTCCTACACAGATAGAAATAATGTTTTAAGGGTGTTATGAGAGAGGCAAACAGAAAAGAGCCTGATTTTGGATAACTGACTCACAATTTCCTCACCTACACTTATTCTCCACTTTTGGAGTCTCAGTGTGCTTTAAACCCCATGGGTTCTACATTTCTACAGAGAAATGTCTTCCCACACACACACACACACACACACACACACACACACACAATAGCTGAGACTACAGTTCAAAGCTTAGGACAGTAAAAGGCAAGAAAAGCCTTTCACCAATAGGCACATATTGATTTCAGCATTTCTTCAGACACAGTCAAGTCTTTGGGTGGATGAGTGTGTAGAATAAAAAAAAAACAGTACTACAAAAAAGAAAGAAACAACAGTGAAAAAAAATAGTTAGACCATCTGACTGGGACTGCTTTTTAAAGTCAAGGCCAATGTAAAGACTGAGCTGCTGTAGGCTGTTAGCTAGAAATAAGAGCTGATAGATATTGAACTGAGAGCTCTTGTGGTTGAGCACTGTATATTGAACACTAAGACTGCTTACTATTCACTCAGGGTCTTTTAATAAGTCGGTCAGGAGGGAGAGCACTGAATAACTGAGACAACGTTATTTAACATGCACTCTAAAAAATCTCACAATTTTAATTGGACAGAAAGTAGCCAACCTACACACAAACAACAAGGAAGAGTAACATTAGAGTTTATTATATTAGAATACAGTGATAGCAACAGGATTATACGAAGTTGATGATCATAAGCCAGAGAGAAGAATGTGTGCACATTAAAAAAAAAACATAAGAGAAGAAGAAAAACCCTTCTACTGTGTATGATTTGCAGTTCATCTCTATTTTGCTTCAAAGAGCATTTACATACCTTTTACATGCATCTTCTTTTAATCTCTTCCACTGCTCTTTCATCTTGTTTTATTTTCCACAGAAAGAAATGCAGACAATTTTTTGTATTAAAAAATGATAGAATGAGCACAATCTATGTGTACTCAGGCCTTTGCATTTTCAACTTTGGTTTAGATGTCCTCGCACTAAATTTGCTATAGAAAACAATGCTGAATTAAATCATGATTTTGAGCTGAGAAAGGAATCAAAGTCTCTTATGTGCTGTGGAATTAGTGAAATGTGACATTTCCTAGCCAACTGGACTGGAAGCTGAATTGGAGCTCAGAGCAGGGAATGCAATATTCTGCATAACACTGGCCACTGTGGATGTCACCGGGCTCAGTGTAATATTACTGCACCATGTCTCAGCTCTGTGGCATATTCCTTAGCTAAAATGAGAGACTGCATCAGAGAGGGCAACCATTGAGACTTACAATGTGTCAAATCAAGTCAAGTCGAGTCAAGTAGGCTTTTATTGTCATTTCAACCATATACCAACTAGTTCAGTACAGAGTGAAATGAAACAGCGTTCCTCCTGGACCAAGGTGCTACATACAAACAACATAAATTAATAACATAAATTAACAAAAGCTCGCTAACTTAGCGAACTAAGATACCTAATTAGCTGACTAGCAGAGACAAAACAGATTAACACTATACATTTACAAAAACTAAGTACTATACAAAAAAAGACAACATAATGTACCCGTGCAAATGTGCAAACAAGAGCAACAACATGACAAACACCACAACACAATCCAATACTGTGGTAATGAGGTAATGAGTTTCTTTTAATTAACAACAAAGATATTAAAACAGTCCTTGTGCAAATAGCAGGTAATAAATATAGATAAACCATGGATTGCAAGCATAATTCATCCCAGAAGCATACTTGTATATCAAAACACTCATATATCAAAGCGGATCTCCCCCATAACAAATAATAGAAATTACAATGATTCAGTCCACAGCCCAAAATATTCATATAAAAATAATTAATACAAAATATAAAGTAAAAACAAAACAAATAAACCTGCATTTTACCTTTGAAAGAGCAGTGTTTCACAGTGTGTGTGTCTGCATGTGAAGGCGAGAGGAGAGAAGGAGGGAGGGGGCTACTGTGTTGGACAACTGTCACTCACAAACACACACACGCTGACACACACTGTAGGAAACACTGCTCTTCAGGAAACCTCTTTAACAAGGAACCTCTCTAATGACACTCTTGCACATGCACATACATTAACAGAATCACTGATTTCTAACAGAGAGAGACTCTGGAAACTGGATCTGTAGCAAGGAACCTCTTGAATGACACTTGCTTTTGCCTTATGCATGCGCACACACGTGGTCACAATGTTATAATAAACAGGACATGTGCGCACTGATGTTGACTAAACAAGTTACACAAGCACACTGAGAGTGAGCATGAGAGACGTTTACCCACAATCCTGCAGCGCACGAGAGAGAATAACCATTGGCTCAGTTGTTATCATGTGACACTCGGCAGGCAAAGAGCATGCGTACTACTCATATACAGTATCAAGCCTTTCGAGATTTCTGGATGGTTGTTGATCAGTGTGTTTGCACGTGTGTTTATCAGTTTAGTCCCATTTGAGGTGTGGCATTTTGAGTTTATCTGTGTGTGTGTGTGTGTGTGTGTGTGTGTGTGTGTGTGTGTGTGCGCATGCATCAGTCCAGTCCTTTTTTATTTAGGAGATGGATGGTTTGCAAAAAGAAGCTATTACATAGTCTGGATGTGAGGGCCCAAATTGCAGGAGAGTGAAGAGTGAGTATGATAGGTGAGTCCACAATGCATGTGGCTTTGCGGATGCAGAGTGTGGTGTAGATGTTTTCGATAGAGGGAAGAGAGACCCCGATGATCTTCTCAGATGTCCTCACTGTCCGCTGTACGTCTGAGATGGCACTGTCTTGTGGTCTGAGATGGCAGGTGCTGGATCCTGAGCCACACTGACTGAGGCCTTCCGGTCAGAAAGTCCAGGATCCAGTTCAGGATCCAGGCTCAGCTTGTTGGGCCTGAACACCACCCTCTGTAACTGGATCCTGGACTTTCTGACCAGGAGGTGGTGTTGTTGGGGGATGATAGTATTAATTGCTGAGCTGAAATCTATGAAGAGCATTTGAACGTAGGTGTCCTTGATGTCTAGGTGTGTGGGGGCATTATGGAGTGTGGTGGAGATAGTGTAATGCATGGAATGGGGATGGCAGCAGGGTCTTGATGTGTCTCATGATGAGCCGATCGAAGCAGTTCATGATGATGGGTGTCAGTGCAACAGGATGGTAGTCATTGAGATAGGACACATAAGACTTCTTCGGCATGGGTGTTGGTGGTATTCTTGAAGCATATAGGAATGATGGCATTGCTTAGACAGATGTTACAGATATTGGTAAAAACATCTGCCAGCTGTTCAGCAAATTCTACACTACAGGTAGATTTCTCTGAGCACTCTGCCAGGGATGTTTTCTTGTCCGGGCGCTTTACGTGGGTTGACTCTGCATAGAGTTTTCCTCACATCAGTGATGTTGGGACACAGCACCTAGGTGTTCAGGTGAGGGGTGATCTTGCTTGCTGTCACAGCATTCTGTCTGTTGAACCGAGTGCAGAAGCTATTCAGCACATGTGGAAGGGATCCGTCACTGTCACAGGCACGTGATGATCTTGTAGTTGATGATGGCTTGTATGCCCTGCCACATGTACCATGTGCCACTGCTGTCAATGAAGTGGTTGTGGGTTCTCTGGGCGTGTGCGTGCATCATCTCTCTGATGGCCCGGGAAAGTTTGGCCCTTGCTGTTTTTAGGGCCACCTTGCCCCCCACTCTGAAGGCAGAGTCTCAGGTCCTCATGAATGCACGCACCTCTGCAGTAATCCACAGTTTCTGGTTGGGGCGTGAGATGATGTTCTTGGAGACAGTGACGCTATCGGCACTTGTTGAAGTAGCTGGTTATTGATGACGTATACTCCTCCAGATTGGTGAAGTCACCGTAAGTCACAGCGTCTTTGAACGTGTTCCAGTTAGTGTTCTCAGAGAAATCCTGAAGAGAAGAGATGGCTTCTGCTGGCCAGGTTTTCACTTGCTTCAGAACCGGATTAGACCGCCTGATGAGTGGTTTGTATGCTGGAATTATCTGAACAGAGATGTGGTCTGAGTAGTCGATGTGGGAGAAGGTCTCTGATGTCACTAATGTCATTGGTGATTAAGGCTCAACAAATGCACTGTTGGCATAAATTAGAAGTGACATTGAAGTATAGTCAACTTGCTAACAAACTCAGTGCTCATGTGTGAACTATAAACAGGAAAATGGAGCTCCATGTCTTGAACTATAACAAACGCATACTTCCATTTCAACTAAATCCACAGGGTTTAAAAACCTCATTCTTGCCACTGGCAAAAGATAGATCCACCACACAAAAGATAGCAAGCATACATACCCCTGGCCCCAGTGAAATACAAAACTAAAGAAATCATGTTTTATAAAGACAAGAAGTATTTAGTACTAAATGGAGTTTAATGCATCCCAAAATGTAAAAAAAAAAAAACATTTAAAAAACTGTTACGGAGTAGCTAATATCATTGCCAGCAATAGAAGTATAGTAATAGTAACACGTCATGGCCATGCATCAGCTGTGGATGGAGAGGATGTGCGCTTTTCATGATGTTTATACTTGTAAAAACTTACAGAATACAGGACTAATAACTTTAGGATGTAACTGAAAACCACAATGTCTTACAAGACTTATAGATTACACAGCTTCCCATGCCAAGTAGGAATCCCATGCCACTCTATGCTTGAATTACACCCTGTTTTGCCGGGAGCATGCCCACCTCCATGCCATAGTATGCCTGAATCATGCATTGATATGATGGAATCATGCTATGCTCTGCTTAAACAGTGGCATGGCCAATCTGAATCAAACCTTGCTTTGTCTGAGGCAAAACCTGCTCTCCTTGAGCTACAACTTATTTGGCTTCACAATACACACAGCACATAATGACGCCAATTAAGTATTTACCAGCCCCCTGACAGTTTGGATACAGGTAACAATGTAGTCTATAAACAAACTCATTTATATGTGCTGCTAAACATTTTTCCAACTTTCTAGTGAAAAATCACTACAGATACACAGATTGTCAAACTTTTATTGTGATTATTTAATAGAAATATAAATAATTTATCCTGCTTTTCTCTATTAGACTAAAGGAGGCACATTTAGTCATTTAACAGACTAATTTTAAGTATAAAATCTGACAAACAATGCTGACATTTTAGAACAATGCAATACTTCTGTTAGTCAACAATATCAAGTTAAACATGAAATCTAGTGTAACATCTGGGCCAACACGGCACCAGGGAGTAAGATCCAGTTCCCCGGATTATTGAGCTGCCTCTGCATCGCCCC
>JAQMYG010000012.1:26981581-26991633 GCA_030014215.1 Clariallabes teugelsi
TCTACCGGCCTAACGCCGTTTCAATGCATATTAGGTTATCAACCCCCGCTTTGTCCTTGGGATGCCACTCCCACCGATGTACCAGTGGTGGATGAGTGGTTTAGGAAAGCGGAGAAAGTGTGGGAAGACGCACACACTAAAATTGTCCGAGCAGTGCAACGATTTAAAAGGTATGCCGATAGGCGACGACGGGAAAGTCCTCCGCTCCAGATAGGCGATCGGGTGTGGCTCTCGACACGGGACCTTCACCTTCACCTCCCTTGCAAGAAACTCTCACCCAGATTCATTGGTCCATTCCCCATAGCAGCACAAATCAATCCTGTATCATATCGCCTCACCCTCCCCACACATTTACGTATTAATCCTGTTTTCCATGTCTCCCTTCTCAGGCCAGTAGTCCGGGGTCCACTGGACGAAGGAGCAGCGGAACCTTCACTCCCTGGGGCCGTGGAGATAGGGGGTGCCCCAGCGTTCCGGGTCAGGGAGCTACTGGACTCACGGAGGAGAGCAGGTGCTTTGCAGTACTTGGTCGATTGGGAGGGGTACGGCCCGGAGGAGCGGAGCTGGGTTCCGGCCCGAGATGTGCTGAGTCAGGATCTCGTGACCGATTTCCACAGGGCGAGGCCGGATCGCCCCGCTCCGCGACCGCCGGGACGCCCCGCCCGACGGCGAGTCCAGCAGGCAGGTGCGTCCTCGCTCCCCCCCACAAGGCGAAGGGGTCGCCCCCGCCTCCCTCAGGAGGCCGGTTCTGGGGGAGGGGGTACTGTAACATCTGGGCCAACACGGCACCAGGGAGTAAGATCCAGTTCCCCGGATTATTGAGCTGCCTCTGCATCGCCCCCTTGTGTGTGTGTGCGTGTGTGTGTGTGTGTGTGTGTGTGTGTGTGTGTGTGTCTCACTATAATCTCTGAGTCGTTTCACCTGTGTCTCCCTCAATGTGTGCTCCTATTTAAACCAGTCGACCCCGTAGCTCACTGTTCGTCCACCGTTGTATCAGTCACATTAGAGTTGCATGTTGAGCAAACTGCCTGGTTCGCAGTCACTTTCACTAATCTCTTATTTCAGGATTAAAAGCCTCGCTCCTTTTCCGTCAGTGGACAGTGGCGTGTTGGAGCACTGAACGTGTCCTGGACTCAAGAGTTTTTAAGAGACATTTTGTGTTTTTCTGGTTTGGGATCTTCTGAGCGTTTGAACTTTAGTTTCCTTAATAAATACCTCAAGTTGTGAAAACTCTGCATCTGCGTCTTTCCTTCCCTGAGCAGACATGACATCTAGGATGTGGAAATGATGCCTTTATCTCCTCCTTTGTTCAACATGAACAATTAAAATGTATATGAAAACTACAGTACTGTAAATCAAAACACAAAACATTTTTAAGACATGAATATTATTATCTTTGTCATTTAAACAAAAACAAGATCTGCCTACTGTCCTTGTAATCCATTTAGCTGTGACTGTGTTTCTTTTAGACATTTAATGTCTTTTAAGTTCTGCAGATGTGTTTTGGATCTTCAGAATTTAACATGCAATGATGAATCTTAACGTGAAGAATTATGATTGATGTATGAGGGATTTAATGAATTCTGTATCTGGTCATCAACCTAATTTATAGGAGGTGCACAGGACAAAGCTTCACACACTGAAGGACTTGGAGGCATGGATTCAAGAGGTTCTCAGCAATATTCCAAACAACTTCCTTGAGAAGACTGTGCATTCCATCCTCGGCTGTTTGGGGACACTGGTTGATGCTACCGGTGCTTAAATTTTATTTTTTTATTTTTTTATTTGCTTTGATTTTCCTATGTAATAACGTACATGTACAATTAGTTTAAATGCATAGAAATATGGAATTTATTACCAATTTTTAACGCCTAGTTACTTTTCATCTTTTCACTTTCTATCAGTAGAATGGAGCAGTGTTTAAGTGCAACAAATGTTATTTCAACGTCAAAACATTTGGAGCTATTAAAATACTATAGATATACTATAGACAACATGGTGATTTTTGGTGAAGCCAATCCATACTAGTTCTGATTGCCCTTGCACCAGTTTGGGAAGCAGTGGTCCACACTCTTGCTGGTGCCAGGATGCATCCTCACCCAGACCCTGAAAATGAAGAATGATGTTTTTTTTTCTTCCTTTTTCCTTTTTTCACAAGTTTCCCAATTTCCTTTTTAATTCGCAGAAACAAGTCCTGTTATTAAAATGCGTCTCTTTATAGTCCCAACATCTTGGGGAATAAAGGGATGTCGTTGTCTATTACCTCACTGAGTACCTTGTTGTAGGATGACAAGCTCTTCCGTGGTTTTTAATTGGCTCCACCATACTAAAAAACGTTCGACCTTGATGTTATCCAAGCACTAGTGAAATGCTGGGATAAGTTAACTAATGTAGCAGGAGATTATGTAGTGAAATAAAGGTAGTCTTTTACTCTCATAAGGCCATGGTTTAACTTGAACGCCCTTTGTGTTTTGTCACCTAGTTGTATTGAAGTGCAAATTTTTTAAAAAATCATACGCTTTGTTTCTTTCATTTTTACATTCAGGATGAAGATGAGGGTCACAAAGATATGAAGGTGCTTGTGCTCCATAACCCCACAGCTGAGGAGGATCCAGTAGACATGTTTGTTGTGACTGAGAGAATCCAGTTGCTGAATGGGTGTGCTAACAAAGTCAAGGCATGTATGCAGTTGATGCAATTGATCTATGCCCTCAATCCTGATTATCCCAAGAAGCTCAAGTACACCTTTTTTTTTTTTTTGATTTTTTCCCGATTTTCTCCCTAATTTAGTCGTGGCCAATTCCTCCCCGTCACTAGGGGGCTCCCACATTAAGACTACTACTTCCACTCAGTCGGGAGGGCCGAAGACTATCACCTGTTTCCTCCGAACCGCGTGACGCCAGCTGACCGCATCTTTTCGAACTGCTTGCTCACGCACCGTTAGGGGCGGAGTAACACACTCAGAGGAAAGTGCTATCCGCTCCTTCCGCGTGCGCGAGCTCACAGACGCCCCTGATTGGCTGTAGAGCCGTGATTAATGTGGGAGCACAAAGTACCTCTCATCCCTCCCCTCTGAGAGAGCTCAGCCAATCAGCTCTCTCTAGACCTCCGGCTGTGAGAGGTAACAGTATCACCCGGGGATCGAACCAGCGATGTCCGGATGATAGGGCGAGCACTTTACCACTACGCCACTCGGAGGCCCTCAAGTACACCTTTAAAGTATTTCACAAATTGTTTTTGGTGCTTGATGGAGCAAAACTTCTCAAGAAAGTCCATAGGCTCAAAAGTAAGCTAATGGAATTATCTGTTTGTATCCAAGTTCAGGGACAGTCTGACAGTTTCTGTGCTTTATTTTTTGTTTCTTTAGCGAGAATTTTTTGATGAGCTTTGTGCAGTTGTAGGCTTGTTTACATTTTCTGTTTGTTTGTTTTTGTGGCAATGTGTTATCCACTTTGGGAAATGTGTGAGAAATCCTAAAATGCTGCACAACTGCACATTTTGAATGTTTTAGAAACATTTTATGCAGTTGTTCAAGAATGGACAAAAAAAAAATAAAATAATTTATTCATAGTTGAAGTGTTATGGAAACTTGCATTTCAGTTTTTGGAACATTTGACATGATAAATAATCCTTAAATTCTTAAAAGGGCATGGAAATGGGATGCCATGCTTGGAAGGACAGGGAAGCAAAGGAAGAGAAAGCAGGGTGATGTTCCTAGTAGAAGTTGCAGGCATGTTTATGTTCTTAGGAGAGATTGGAGGAATGGTGACATTCTCAGGATGTCATGGAGGCAGAGTGACGTTCTTAGGTGGATAAGGTCTCTAGGTAAAAATCCCCTTAAGAAAGTCAGAGGCTGGAATGGCCTGGACTCTGGAAATCTCCTTATTCTCTGCCTCAGAGATCTGCCAGAGGCTGCCTTGTTGACCCCAGGCAAGAGCTTGGCTAAGGAGCATGTTTTTTGGCTTCTGACACTGGCTTGGGAAAAAGACTACCATCTTGGCCTCTCGGGAGGACTGTCAAATCACTGACTTGCTTTGGTGGACACACAAATTTTTTTTTTGTTTTTTATAAAAAAAATTATTATTATTTTATTAGAGGAATGTCTGACATCATTTAGGTGAAGTCAGTGCAGATGTCCTCCACCCATTTGCTGGTCTTCCCACAGCTGCCAATAGATCTCCTACATCACCTCTTGCTAAGCCCAAAGGATTCTCCAAAAGTCAGCTGCATCTTCTTTCCAAGAGACAATGATGCAGGTGTAGACAT
This sequence comes from Clariallabes teugelsi, assembly GCA_030014215.1. NCBI lineage: Eukaryota > Metazoa > Chordata > Actinopteri > Siluriformes > Clariidae > Clariallabes > Clariallabes teugelsi. The sequence continues at coordinate 26,985,848 of JAQMYG010000012.1, forward strand.
GTCTTTAAGTATTAAAGTTTACTTGTCAGCCATCAGAACAAGCTCAGAATTAGTCAAACATCTAGAAATAAATTTAACAATTGTAGTGAGCACAGCAAGCTTTGCAGGATATGTAGAATGGTCCCACCTTAACGTTTTACCAAGGAAAACTTCCTGATCTATGGAGGCTGCCATGCCTGGGGAAATTCACAAAGTTAGTGGACACTAAGACTAATTCAACTGTTGGGCATTAAAATACCGTAATCCATCAGTCAGAAAATGGACACAGCTATTCCATTCGACAGCTGCAGCCAAGCAGTCTAGCAGGAATAATGCCAAGCATCAGCATCCGTTTGGAAATTCCTCTTCTCCCTCAACTCTCTCCATCTGCTGAAAAGAGCAGTAATATACATTCTTGATTTTAATTAAATGTATTGGGTTTTCTTACATTTCTTCAAAGCACATTTTCCTTGCCCTACAGTCATAGCAAAATGAGACAGCCATAGCAAAATGAAACCTATAGCACATGTCTAAAGCCTGAGAGAAAAAAAAGAGTAGAACTGACGCCATAGAGACGTCTGAAGCCTTATGAGAGAAAATGAGCTGAAGTCATACAGTAGCAGATGTCTGAAGCCTGACAACAGCAGTAGAACAAAAGCCATAGTGATGTCTTAAGTCTCACAAGAGCTGAGGAATTGAAGAATATTCACATATTGATTGACAGCTGTATGCTCCCATCCCTGACCCTGGCTTTTTCTGATTTGTTAGAAGGTTGAGCCTCCATTCAAAACATTTAGGCGGGAATCTCTCTGTACTACTGCCAGCCATGAATATGTGTTAGAGAAGCCTTGAAGAACAACTCTTCACATTAAGAAAAGTCTGGGGGAATATTTATACTAAAATATATTTGCCAAAATGTCACATACTGTAGCTTTAACTTTGCAGCAGTAATAATAACAGTGTAATTAAAACTTGGTTGTCCTTATTTTCGTTTTTTTTTCAGTGCTTCAGTATTCATATGACACCTCTCTCTCTCTCTCTCTCTCTCTCTCTCTCTCTCTCTCTCACACACACACACACACACACACACACACACACACACACACACACACACACACACACACAGCAAAATGAATGTTACATGAACATCTCACCAAAACACAAACATTTGTGCAATATTTCTCTCTTAAACCATAAATATAGATATACAGTACTATTAATAATATTGGTCTTAGATCATGCAGAGGTCCCACCATACAATCTCTGTGAATGAGCCATCGTTGCTATAGAAACAATATTGTATTAGAACATATACATTCATGTTACAGCTAGAACTACACTCTGGGCTATAATTGAGATTATAATACTAATTTACCAATTAGATGTGTTTTCCCGCTTTTACTTTACAACCTTGTACTTTTGTAGAATATTGTTACCCAGTTCTTTATTACTATTACATACAAATACCTCAGACCACAAAAGTATACACTATATCAGGGGTTCTCAAACTTAATATTTGCAGGTCCGGATATGATCTCTATTCAAGATCAAAGGTCCGGAATGGTTGGTGATATGCAAATGACTTTTATTAAACTTGCTTTTAACTTACAAGCAACATACATTTATGTTTAAAGCAGTCTGAGACACAATACATTCAAACCTAGCGGAATAATGTCACTGTTTGACTGCAATCAGAAGCTTAAATCAAAGCAACTTTCATTCAAGTGTCAGGAAGATTCAAAATACATCCAAGTTAGTGCTAAATTAATGGCACTGTTTGCCTTCCCAGTAAACATTTGGACGTTTGGTGACCGTTGAAATGACGTCCCTCAGACATATCATGGCTAAAAAATAGTTTCAAAATGAAAGTTGAACGGACGTGTTTCATATTATCTGATTCACAACAGCTGTCATCAATCAACCAAATTTTTGCTTGGAGGGTATATATTGTAGAACACTTAGTTAAAAGTCAGAGTAACAGCTATACATGCAACCACTGACAACTGAAGACACGTACAAACGTATCTGAATGCATTTTTAGAATATTTCTTTATAGCATATTTTTACCAATTAATGCCATGATTGGTAAAATCTTTACCAATTAATGCCGCCCTACCACGACTGGTTTTGGTCAGGGACACGACGTTGCTGTCGGACCAATGTTTGCTGGGTTATTACAAAGTTTACTGGCATTTTAGAAGAAATTGTAACTACAAGAGAAAAATATTAATTATGTGATTTTCATGCCAAAACAAACTAAATAATTAATGCCTGCATAAACCGATTAAAGAAACTGACCTTAAAGAATAACACAAGACACTGTAATGTTGTTAATTTGTTAGTTTTATGCCAGCTACCCTTCCTGACTTTCCCATTTTATCTAGGCTTGGGACCCGCACAGCATCCAGTAGCTGGGGTTTGGGCATTGGGTGGGAGTTGAACCCAGTCTTTCCGCATGGTAGCCTTTATCTCAGGCCAGGACTGCTGTAACAATCTCCAGATAGACTATAAAACTAACAATTCATTAATATGTATATAATTTTTTTTATTTCAAAGCATACACATTATTACAAATTATGAGACGTGGGCTGGGTCCAGAGAAGCCCTGCATTACTGTATATGGTCAAAGGTTTTTGGAAATCTGACCATCATATGCATATTTTTACCTTCCCCAATCCGTTTCCCAAAAACTCTAGTGAAAGATCTTACCTGGAGGGTAGAGGCTGTTATAACAGCAAAAGGGGTTTAAATCTGGATGTTCACCAAGCACATAGGGGTATCATTGGCCATATATTGTATTAGGATGGAGATGTCCAATAGGAAGTTATAGCTTTATTATTGGGAATTAATGCCAGTGTGGTCAGAACATAAGCAGTAGTTAGTATAAAAGAGCTATGTTACAGTACAGTATATAGCTAGTAGTTCTACAGGAGAAATTTAAGACTCAATTTACTGCTTAAGGTCAATTAATAATCTCTCACTAACACTGTAATTGTCTTAATCACAGCATTCAGGACCCTAACACTCACGAGCCTATGGTAAAAAGGGTTACACTAGTAATTCTTAACAGTTACAGGAGGTAACATTTAAAATAATTAGTTATTTTGCTTATATAATTTTTACATGAGCTGGGTTAATCATAGCAGCTGCATGTTCCAAATTCAAATTGCTTGCTTTGTCCTTTTAGTGTTATAACTTAACATGCAGGAAGTTGCATGTAAAAAAAAAATTCATTCGCTAGCTTTCTATTTTTGATACTTGAGTTGATAGGCTTAGTGGAGAATAGATGGCAGTGAAGCATAGCAGAATTTCAGTGAGCCTTTGGAAAGAGAGCACACACACACACACACACGTACACACGCACACACGCACAATATAACCCATGCTGTGACTGGCTCTTGCTGAGATCTGAGCTCTTCTAAGCTGAGGCCATCTCCCCGCTATACTCACACCTCCAATATGCAGCAAGAATAATTTTCAATTTCCTTATGCCTGTCTTGCTCTGTTTGGCACTATCCATTGCTATTCCTTATTGAAGTCTGAGACAAAAGGAGACCGTTCACTCTTCAACAACACCAAACCCACACACACACACACACACACACACACACACACACACTTTTACATAATCACCTACTGTATGTCCTTTTCTACATCTCTTTTTCAACCAGTAAGGGTGGTAAAGGGAGGTTTTGTGTATAATTGAATGTTTTCTATTCGACTTAATTTTTCAGGTAGCAACATTCTTTGGAATATATGCGTGTGCATGAGTGTGTGTGTGTAAATCTGTGTTTCTTCGAAGAGCAGACCTATTTTTGTTCTGGTGAAGGATGTAGCCATTTTAAGATCTTTCTCCATCTTACAAGTCAATATAATAACCTTTACAATTGGCAATTAAAAGGAGATTAAATGTTATAAATGTTTTTTGCCATCTGTGACCCAATGGTTAGTTGTTTATCACATACATCAAATAACAAAATCTGAAGATAAGTTAAATTTAATTGCATAATTTTTCAGGAATTCCAGTCCAGTGTTACAGTCCAATACTCTCCCTGAATGCACTATATATTATCAGATAGAGTACCAGTCTGGATCGCTGAACAGGAGAGGAATAAACTATGATGCAGCCTAATATTATAGGAATATAATCAATGACTCAGTGCTCTTAAATCCCTTATTTGCCAAAAAACTACATGCTGTTTTTGTTCCTCTTATGACATAGCAACTTGCCAATGATTGTATAGTTACAATTAATGTTAATGAATGACACAATTTGTCTTTTACTTATCTTACAGCAACAGTAAGCAACAGTTCACTCACCAGTCTTTCTTTGCCTCTCTCCTGAAGTTAATAAGATAACAGACTGCTTGTCATGTTGCCCAGAAACCACAAAATACAAACTTCTCTGCCTTGAGGACTTGAAGTGTTGCAGAGTGTAACAAAGCACTCAGTCTATAAATATTAAATAATACAAAAAAATCTGCACCATATCAATAATCAAACATTTTTCTTTGTTAAATTACATTTTAATTAGACTTATACTACATGAAGCATCTGACAGATCCCTCTGAATACCATACAGTACACCAATCAACCACATCTTTACACATAACAATAAGCCCAATATTGTGTAGGTTTCCCCTTATGCCACCAGGGCAGCTATGGCCCCTTGGGACATGACTCCAAGACCTCTGGGGGTATGCTGTGGTGTGTGGTACCAGAATGTTGGATGTGAATTCTTTGGGTGCTGTGGGTTGAAATTGTTTGTCCAGCACATCCCATCTATGTTCATTTGGATTGGGATCTGGGGAGTTAGGAGTCTTGGGCTCTTTTCCTCCTGGGCGCTGTAAAACAGCAGGCTACATTGCGTTGGGTGCTCTAATACCTTTCTAATGTGGCCAGCATTGACTTTTTCGACGATTTATGCAGACATGGATGGGCCTTGGGTGTCCATGATTCTGTCACCAGTTTACTGGTACAGTATATAATTGATAATCTGTGTTAGTATTAATGGTATGTGGTATTAATGTTATGGTTGAAACTTAGACTCTATAAACTTAGACATTTAAATAGAACTTTTGTCCAAGCAGAACGGAGAATTCTTAAGAGCTATTGTATACAATGATCAAATCAGACAAACATCCTTTAACTGTCACTTAACTCTATTAAAATATAATATTCACAATATGTGAAAAACAAATTTCTCAGAATGAGACATCTAATTGAGGATCAGGTATAACCACCATGGAAAATATTATGTTACATACACTATATTGTACCACTGGTTGACAGGTGATTAGCCAGTTGGCATGTCTGTGGGAGCAGTGTAACAATCTTCTCTGTCAAATTTCAGTCTTGTTTCAACTTGTCTTCTTGCACAAGTTGTCATGTTGCAAAATGGCATGTTTCCAAGTACTGTAGCCTAAAACTTCACCTACATATGCAAGTTTGACTGAACTTGTATATTTTCTGCTTGTATTCAAAATGCCTTTCTCTCCTCTCATTTGTTCTTTACAAATTATTTTACAATTAGGATCATTGATAAGGTTGAAGGTAGGAAGCCCAGACCACAATAAATGCAGTTTTACTTTTTTATAATAAATAAATCTCTTGTTGTTGGTTTTTTTTGCTTTTGTTACTTACTGCACACACACACACATATCTATCTATCTATCTATCTATCTATATACACACAGTATATATATATACATATATATATATATATATACACACAGTAGTGATGCGCGGGTCGGGTATTTTTCCAACCCGCGGGTCCCGCTTTTATGAAATTATTTGGCCCGCCCCAG
>JAQMYG010000012.1:27048395-27062527 GCA_030014215.1 Clariallabes teugelsi
GGATAGGCTCCAGGCCCCCCGCGACCCTGATCACAGGATAAAGCGGTATAGAAGATGAATGAATGAATGAATGAATGTTGAATAGATGGGATAATGTTGTACTAACTGTGCACTGGAAAAAAAGATGAAAAAATTGCATATTCAATGGAAAACCACTGTCCTACTTTCATTAGTTGCTGTGTACTGTATCTGTGTGTGTGTTTCATGGCCAGTTAATCAACCAGTTACCATGAACACACACCCACACACAGAAGAAGAGATAATGTGACCCAAGATGGAAAAATGTTGTTTGGGGACTGAATGAGACTCCATAGGCTGAACAGAAGAAATTATCATTGTGAGAACTTTTACTCACGTACTCTCTCACTCATTTGGTATATCGCTTGTCCTGTACAGGGTCGCCTATCCCAGTGCTCCCACTGCTCTGGAAACAGGATAATCCGGAGGAAACATGTGGTACCTGGGGAGTGCATGGGGAAAACATGCACATACTGTAGACCCAAGGTGGGAAGTGAACCCACAATCATGGAGATGCAAAGCCATACCACCAACCACCATGCCAAAAACCTAGCCTCTTTTTCTTAAATTGTAAGGGATATAACATGGACTAACATAGACCAAGTTTTGAAAAACTTCCTAGCCCTATGTGAAATATGTATTTGTTTTATATCTGTTTGTTCAATAAATGCATTTAGAACATATACTGTATATTAAATATAAAAATATAAGATGTTGGTAAATCATTTGAATTGGTAAACGGGAAGAAACAAAAAAACTATATCTATAAGAAGATACATAGTCACATTTGCTACCCAGGAAATGATATTATTCACACATTGTCTCATGACTGTATCAAAATGTTCATTAGATGTCATGCAAGGACGTCATGAGTTAAAGTCAAGGATAAAGCTGTTTCAGAACATTTAAAAGCCATGTGGTTCTTATTGGCTACACCACTGCATATGTTAACCTGGCTCCTTAAACAATACACTCTTTGTAGAAAGACAGCCTAGGTAGGATTCTATACTATTCTGATGAGATATACAGTATTTATGGTTTCTAAAGATTAATGTGTCAAAGTATACAGTATGCTGAATAGATATGTGAAGTGGACCAAACATGCCACTTTCATAAGACATAGGTAGTTGACCTGGTGTAATACAGGAAAAAAAAAAAAAAAAAAAAAACTTCGAACAAGCTGAATTATGTGTAGAACGCATATACACATAGTCAGGGTCTCTCATTTACAAACACAGACACACATTAGTGATATCAGAGAGAGCATGTGACATGGGCACAGACTGGCAGACAAAGGCTGGAGCTGGTGGGCAGAACAGAATGTATGTCATGAATGCAGAAAGAGAGAATAAAATAAGCCACGAGGTGACAAAAAGGAAGTAGAAAAAAGGGTGTGGCCAACCAACGGTTTGATTTTACAACATAAGGACAGTTGAACACTGAGAAATAAAACCGATGCATAGCAGTTTCAGCATGGCAACTAAGGTAAGCTGTTAAAGTTTTTGGTTTTGAGCAGCAAGTAAGCGAATTTCATTCGATCAAGAGTGAATGTGATAAGAATTCTAAGCTAAATGAGCATCATGGCTACAGAGCCTGAAACACACGCGGTTCACTGTCTTCCTGCCTGTTTCTAACTATGTGATGATCACAGTGCTAAGAAATGCCGGTTTTGATCCTGTTACCATATAGAAACCTTTTAATGTATCTCATGTCATGGGTAAAATACACAGGTCAATACACATCAATATTAGAATTTATTGTAAAGTGGAATGATTTTTCTGGAAGATATATATTCTGGTATAATATGCTTAGTTGCATTTGAACAAAATTAATTTTAAAAGAGTAGATTCCAAAAGTAAGCTTATTTTGTCTATTTTAAATAATCATATGTATGATTCTTTTAATTTATACTATTAAGTCAGGCATTCAGTGGTATATTACATACGATTTTTATTCAGAGTACAGTACAAAGTGATTATTTAATCCTCTTTAAATTGTTTTCAAAAGAAAGTCTAAATGATTGTGTTTGTAGACATTTTTGCATCCATAGCTGTGTGGTTTTAGAGAGAAGCAAAGCTTACTATTGCATGCACACATTGTCACCTATGCATTAATTAACATACAATATTATGCCTGAACATTATATTTTATTAGATACATTTAATGTGCTTACTCATTCAGTCAATCGTTCATACATTTTCCATACTACTTGCCCTGTTCAGGGTCACGGAAGGCCTGGAGCTTTGATCTCTGAGCATGAGGTAAAGTACAATCTGAATGGGGTGCCAGTCTATTGCAGGGTACACAAGCACACACTCACTTACAGTGCATGCTAGGAGCAATTTGGAAACGACAGTTAGCTGTGGCAGGAAACCAGAGTACCTGGATGAAACCTATCATGCAAAGTGAAGACATGCAACCACAACACACACACGGGGACTCGAACCTCGACCCTGGAGTTGCGAGATCACAGTGCTAATCACTACGCCACCATGCTGCCAATGATGAAACAAACAATCACTTAATATCCAAAGACCCCCATTTGTGTAACTACATGCTGTATATATGTATATAAACTTATACTTTGTTCAATAATATTTTATCGATTTACAGCAACAGAGATTTTAAGGCTTACATTTTCACTCACATACTGTACATACAGTAGCAGCATTCATCTACTGTAAATGTAGTATTTGTTATTTTCCTTTCTGTTTGCTGCATGATAATTGCACCTAATCATGCTTGTACTGTCATTTATACTGTTGACTGCTCACTGTCTACAGACGATGCCACTGTATTTTAAAATGCAGGGACAAAGATGAGATGCACACTGATGGATGACATATAGTTTTGATAGTGAGAACCTTTCTCAGACTGTGACTATTAGACACCTACTTTATTTGTATGAATGTATTTGTTTATAAAACACTTGGATAATTAGGTCATCGCACAGTTAGATTGTAGATGTTAAAAGTATAGTGTACTTTATGCAGGCAAAGCCTTGGGAGACAGCAACTGCAGTAACAGCAAATGATACAACACTTCGATTAATGGTCTTGTCAACCATCGAGATCACTTGCATTATCGGCATGGCTGCTTGCAGCACAAACCACTGAGGCTAATTTAATTAATTTTATTTACATAAGACTGTTTAACAAAGGATGTCATGGAAAAGCAGCATAAATGCTGTCATGGAAATGCAGTTGTCGGTTTAGATCATTGTGCAAAACATAAAATTCAGTGGTGAGGAAAAACTTCAGCGGATGACATAATTAAAGCTGAAGAGGAAGCAGAATCAGAAGTGAACCCACTGTCTTCCGGGTGATATCAAATAGGCTGATAATAATCATTATATAATTACACTATACAAGGATAAAGTACTAAGGAACAGGACTGAATGCTTACCCCCAACAATAAGGCATAGCACATATTGGGTTCATTTGTCACTCCAAATCAATACAAAAGTATCATGATGTATCCTGATGGGAGTGGTCTATTCCAAGACAACTCTACTGCCTCCACAGGGCACATTGGCTCACAAGAAGTGTTTTGTTGACCTACAGCAATGCTAAAGTACTGTGGATGGATTGTTATGGCATTAAACTAACAATACGAAATGTGCCTCAGTTGGTCAGGTCAAGGCTCAGCAATCTTAAGTGGCAATAGAATAAAGTTACCTGAATGTACTGTATGAACATGCTATCCCACCAATTTATTTATTTTTTTTTCCTGATGGCACGGGCACAGCGCAGGACTCGAATTGTGAAAAAGTGATTCAGGGAGCATGAGGAATAAATTTTACACATGATTTTCATTGCCACTACATTGCATGTCATAGTCAAAGCTAAAGAGGGTCAAAGGAAATATTAGTGTGTGTAACTTTTGGCAATGCAGTGTACTGTATTTCACTTGTCTTACAACAGATTGTGTCTATATATTGCAACTTCTGTTAAAGCTGGCATTGCGCAATGTGGACACATCATACTGCTTCCAGTGTGCTAAATATACAGTACACAATACAGTACATACCGTACAATGCTTCGCAATACTTCCTCTTCTAAAGTTTTCAATCATGTTGACTTAGTATGCTTGACTTTTAAAATACATTTCAGTAAACTTGACCATTATCTAGATGAACTTGACTGTCTAGTGTGGACACAGTGGGTTTTCTTATTTCCTCCAGTTCCTGTTAAAAATTTTTTATTCATAAACAGTGTTGATGTTGTACTTCTTATTGAGGGGCTCGAACCAGATGTCAATCATCTCACTTTGCAACAGACTGAAAGAAGCAATCATTTGGGTCAGCATTTAGAATTGTGACAGGGATTTATGCATAGTCAGGTAGCTAGAGGAAATCACTGAGGGTTTGTTCAACAAATTAGACTATGAAACATAGAAATAGCTTGTGTTTTTTTTATACAGGACAATTATAATGAGCAAAATCCAGATGATGGGAAGGAAGTGAAAAGCTGACTGAACAAGATGGAGGAAAGCTTAGACAGTCTCATGAGAGAAAGGGTAGCATGATGGTATAGTGGTTAGCACTGTGGTTTTGCACTTTCACAGTCAAGGGTTTAATTTCTGGCCTATTTGTGTAGTGTTTGCATGTTTTCCCTGTACTTGTTGTGTTTACTAATTGGTAAACTCGTGTTCCCAAATTGCTCGTAATTTGTGTGCTGGCCCTTCAATGTATTGGCACCCTGTCCAGCATGTAGGGATAGGCTCCAGGGCCTCTGTAACCCTTTAAATCAGTGGTTCCCAAAGTTTTTGCTGTGTGCACCCCTTTCTAATATTTGACACCATTCAAGCACCCCTTCGATTAAACTCCACATTTTTGAACTACAATAACTAAATACACATATTTTCTGTATATTAGAAAATATCAAAACCCGAAACCAATGTAACTGTCGTTATATTTGCGTTTCTTACTTGACATTTTCTCACTTTCTAGCGTAGGCTTAATTCTCTTCATCAGTACATCTCTGCTGGATTTCTCTGTTCCCGCCTGCGCCTCTTCACCTCGTTTGTTATCCTCCGAGTCCATATATTCAAGGCCGCTGCACATCTCCATAGAAGAGGCCGATGTAGATGGTTCATCCCTACTGTCACTTGACTTCTTTAAAGTGCCAGTTTTTAACCAGGTGTCCATTTTGATGAATTTAGTAAGCGAAAAAAATTACGAATGAACTATCACTTAGCGCCTAATGTGAAATGTGAAATTGTGACGCAGACGTGAAACCGCGAGATGAGTAATGCATAGGTTGTAAATTACAATTTGTAATGTGATTTTTTTCTTTCTCTCAGTGAATTTCTTTTCTCTCAAAAATATGACATGTTAAGTTTGCCCAAGATAAATACGTAAAAATAATAAAATAATTTTTTTTCCGCCATTACAAACATTCTCTCATGCACCCCTGGTGGTCAGACTGCGCACCCCTAGGGGTGCGCGCACCCCAGTTTGGGAACCGCTGCTCTACAGGCCAGTCTTTATGCTCCCCAGCAAATTGAAGCCCTTTTTTCCCCAAATTAGCCTCACTAACAAGTGATTTTCTTTAGGCTACACAGCAGTTTAGTTCCAGTCCCTTGAGTTCTCTTTGCATTGTGAGTGTGGAAATGCTCTTAATTTGACTGTTAACCATAGCTGTGAGCTCAGCTGTTGTTTTTTTATAATTTGATTTCACTAAGCATTTTATTAAGTGATCTCCCATAACACTCATTCAGAATTCTTTTTCTACCACATTCTTTCCTCAAAGATGGTGGTTTACCACTATCATTTCATGTTTTAAGAATGCATTTTACTGTTTTTACCCAATTTTATTAGTTTTAGCAATCTCATTTGCTTTCTTTGCTTAGTTTTTGACCTTTGATCTTTCAGAAACAGTGTAATATTTTTGCCATGACCATAGGATATGCCTTCTGACATGGTTGTTTAAAAAATGAGAAGCTACTTATTGCATCAGTTAGGGTAAAATAACTTTTTACCAGCTGAAACATATTAATCACAATGGATATGTATACATAATTTCAGTTAAATGAATTATTCAGTGCAAGGCTCTTATCTTGTTGCCTTTTTTTGGCTTACATTAGCAAATTACATTATAACATCATTGTACTGAAAGGAAGAAATAACTGTATTATTGACTTAATCCAATTAAATTATGGGCAAAATAGCACAAAAGTTAATTTTGCGGTTTCATGAAGCCAGCTTTTTTTTTCTTGTAATGTACCACAGGAGGAAAGAATGAGGTTGACTGAGTGCCTTGAGTGGTGATATAGAGCATAACAGCACTGGGACATTTAACTATACGTTGCATCATAGCATGGGTAATAGTAGGTTGCTACGGTCCACAGTCCTTGAAAGAACCCATATTTAAAACTAGTCATGGAAGCGCTTTTAGCAAGAAGGCACATCTCATAACGTTATGTCATCTTAAACAACACTTTGTCTCCTTAGTAATCACGTCTAAGTCATTGTACATTTTCTCTAAAAATGTGTGTTATTTTCTTCATGGCTAAAGTGAGTTACAAAACTCGAACATAAGGATGAATCCCAAATTTATTTCTAATCCCTGATCAAGGGCATTACTTTGTGTTTGGAACAAGGTATTGTACTGTACACCCTGCATACTGTAGTTTCACAGATTTAATGCTATTTGGGATTTAACCCAGAAAAGCTGATATTTTAAAGTGGAGTAAGCGGACATTTTAAGAAGTCTAGTTTCCCTGGACTGTGCACGACTTCCATTGTTTATTCTCCTCACTTTTTGGCTACAGAGTACTATTAAGAATTTAAGACTACTTTTACCCCTATTAATTTCAATGTCAGGGGCTAACTGTCGGACACCAGCTCAATGCTAGTTTCACCAGTTGCTTAAGGATATATGTTGGCCGAGCAAAATAACTAGATAACATAACATAAAATTATTATAATAAAAATAAAAATCATAATATGCCAACTCAGCCTGTACGCCCTTACTTTTCTGTCTTATAACTCATATTAGTCACTCCTCTCTCATTTCTCTTGCATTGTCCCATCATCCCTCAAAACAGCTGCAATAACTAATATCCTTAAAAAAACAGACACTAACACTTAACAATTTCCGTCTAATATCAAATGTTCCTTTTATTTCAATAATACTGAAAAAAAAAGTTTGCTATACAGGTACATAATCAGAAGACAGGTGACAATCTATTTGAATAATTTTTAGCATTTGTATTAAACATAGTAGAGAAACTAAATGTAAACAACAGTTTTTTTTTAGAGTCCCTGTTGTAAGCAGCACTTCATCACTTCATTAACACATCGTACCCCTGTACGAAACTGTTGAAGGTGACCAATGACCTCCTAAGGTCTGCTGATGCCAGACTATTAACCATTCTTGTCCTGCTAGATTTGAGTGCAGCCTTCTGCACTATCTGACACATTATGTTACTAACCCTCTTAGCTGCTGTTGGCTTCACTGACATCCCTCTCATCTGGTTCTCTTTATACCTTTCTGACCGTACCCAATTCATTTAACTGAAAAAAATAATTGTTCTCAGCCATTCCCAGTCACCTGTGGTGTTTCCCAAAGCTCTGGCCTTGCCCTTCTTCTGTTCCTCATCTATCTTCTCCCTCTTGGTCACATCTTTAGAAATTATGTATACATATCCATTGTTATACAGATGATACACAACTTCATAACTCCACAAAGCCTGACTCCTGGCTCACCAATTGCTTAAATGAAATAAACGCATGGTTTTCCTGCAATTTTCTCAAACTTAATAGCAATTACAGTAGATGGAGGTTCTCCTTATAGGGTCAAAATCCACTTTATCCAAGGCCAGCAGTTTATCACTCTTCAACAGTGGTTCCCAGACTCTCCCTCTCCTCAGTTCAAAAACATGAGGGTCATCTCTGATAGCAGTCTGTGCTTTGAGTCCCATATTAGCAATGTCTGCAATTGTGTGATTCACTTTTAACTGGTTTATCACAAAAACTCCTCCATAAACAGAATTCTGCTGCCTTTATCATAAACCAAATACCCATAATGCATCACATCATTCACATCACATCAGATTCAAAGCATGATTTTGTCATTATTTTCAATCTCGCAATCAGTGAATGAATCTTTTCTTTGTCAGTCTTTTCAGAAGACCAGCTAAAAATAATAATGATGATCATCATACCTGTGAAAAGGAATATAATGTAATGTCTTATGAGTGCAAAGGTCGGTCTTCTCATTGCAATTAAAGATGACTCAGGTATTTAATGTTTTTTCATGGCACAAAGCCCTAGACAGAATAAGAGCAAGAATAAAGAGTCAATTTGTCTCGTCACCTTTATTATCTGAATTCATTAGGCCTTAGGTGGGATGTATTGTGCTTTTAATTCATCACTTCCGTCTCAATGAAAAACAAGGAGGAGAACAACCAACACATTATTCTTTTAGATTTCAGTCAGGGATGAATAAGATTAAAGACCCGCCTAAACTCTGGCTTATCAAAGGCATTATATTATACTGAAGATATGTTACAGGGAAAAAAGTCATAATATTTTTTCCTATTTATAATGTTTTCTGGCTTTTTTATTAAAGACGGAGGAGGAGGAGGAGGAGGAGGAGAAGAAGAAAAAACACAAGGTGATGTTTGTAAAAGAGGTGCTGGTAGGGTAGATTGAGCAGTGATGTTTTTTAAAAAGCACTCTCAAAACACATACATAATGAATGTAGCTTGCCAGAAATAAGGTGAGGAGAGGTTATATTAGTATAAAAGAAAGTGAATTTGCGGCGTATTAAATGTGCAATCTTGTTTTACACCTCCCCGAGTGGCACTCACACTAGCGCCGGTGTAGCATAAAAAACCTCAAGGATTGATTGAGACTGAAATTATCTATGTATTTTATGTGTATACTTATGTGCAAATATTAAATAAGTACAAGAAAAGCAAGCAGAAAGTGTCAAGGAATTGTCTTTGCAACCACTTTTATTTTTGGCCGATTAAAATTCTGCAGACTTTGGAGTGTGTTTACATGGTGTCATGTATTTGCATTTTCTGTGGAAAATAAAAGTATCACTTTCTACTTGTAATGAGCTGTTGACCTCTTTAAGCTTATTTCATTCTCTCATTTAATTAATTTCTAAATGTCAAGATACAGTCCTTTCTTGTGTATAGGCCACTGCACTGAAAATAATCATCGTGCATACTCTATATGACATTGCTTAGACTACCAAAACCACTACAAAGTTTGATGATGGGGATGGAAGGAATGCTCTTGAGCTCTTAAATACAACCACCTGCTCTTTCATCTACAACAGAGCTCTACACTGTATAATCTAATACAACCCAAACATTTCTATGTCCTAGCAACTCCTAACATGAAACAACGGTGCATCGCTGCGTGTTGCCTCTATCCAGTCTATATACACACACATTCCCACACATTATTATAAACACTTTGTATGAGGAACCAGTTAAGTATTTTGAACATAGCGGTACCATTTTCATTGGAAGTAAACCTATTCTATTATTTTTTTCTGACATTTTCATTATAATTTGCACACTAAATGCACACATATACAGTGCATCCGGAAAGTATTCACAGCACATCACTTTTTCCACACTTTGTTATGTTACAGCCTTTTAATCTAAAATGGATTAAATTAATTTGTTTCCTCAGAATTCTACACACAACACCCCATGATGACAACATGAAAAAAGTTTACTTGAGATTTTTGCAGATTTATTAAAAATAAAAAAAATTGAGAAAGCACATGTACATAAGTATTCACAGCGTTTGCAAAATTGAGCCCAGGCGCATCCTGTTTCCCCTGATCATACTTGAGATGTTTCTGCAGCTTAATTGGACTCCACCTGTGGTAAATTCAGTTGATTGGACATGATTTGGAAAGGCACACACCTGTCTATATACTGTAAGGTCCCACAGTTGACAGTTCATGTCAGAGCACAACCCAAGCCTGAAGTCAAAGAAATTGTCTGTAGACCTCCGAGACAGGATTGTCTCGAGGCACAAATCTGGGGAAGGTTACCGAAAAATTTCCCAATGAGCACAGTGGCCTCCATGTAAGTGGAAGAAGTTCAAAACCACCAGGACTCTTCCTAGAGCTGGCCGGCCATCTAAACTAAGCGATCGGGGGAGAAGGGACCTTAGTGAGAGATGTCCAAGAACCCTGAAGCAGAATAAAATGGGCTAGTGTAAGCAACTTTGACAAGGGCCACATCGTGATGGCAAGACAACTAGGTCAGAGCAACTTCAAAAGGTGGCCTGGTCTGACGAATCACATTTTTCTTTTATATCATGTGAATGGCCAGGTGAGTATGTGGCACTTTCCTGGGGAAGGGATTTCACCACAACGCAGAATGGGAAGCAGGCAAGCCAGCAAGAGGGTGTGATGCTTTGGGAAATGTTCTGCTGGGAAACCTTGGGTCCTGCAATTCATGTGGCTATTACTTTGACATGTGCCACCTGCCTAAACATTGTTGCTGACCAGGTATGCCACTTCATTGAAGTTGTTTTTCTTGATGGTGGCTGTGGTCTCTTTCAGCAGGATAATGTAAAAATTATTGCCTTGAGGAAAAAACAACGAGGTAGAGGTAGTGAATTGGCCGCCAATTTCTCCAGATCCCAATCCAACAGAGCATCTGTGCGATGTGCTAGAAAAACAAATTGAATTCATGGATCTACAGGTGACAGCTTAGTGCCAGATACCATAGCACACCTTCAGAGGTCTAGTGAAGTCCATGCCGTAACAGGTCAGGGAGCAAAAGAGGGACTTACTCAGTATTAGACAGGTAGTGTTATTTGTGATTGGTGTACTGTATGTCTGTTCTAAAGTTCTGTATAACAGTCTACTTCATAAATGTAACATAATGTACGCAGATCATAACAGTGACTCCAGACACTTGTTAAGTGAGAGGCATGCATCGCTTCATTCGCTTCCCTAATTACCTTGACCCATATGTCACTCTGGAATAGTGTCAGTCTGGACTCATCAAACCAAACCACATGACTTTTTTCCATTGCTCCAAAGTCCCTCCAAATCTTTGTGTTGCCTGGCAAACTGAAACTTTTTCTGATTAATCTCACTAACAAGTGGTTTTCTAATGGCTTTCTTATTACTGCCGTTCATTTTTTAAATAGAACTTTAACAAGCGTTTATGTGATCTCTATTCATGATTTCTTTATTTCTTTATTTGTGTCTTAGATGAATCAGTGACAGGCATGCATATGCACATCCTTACTTTTTTCCTCTTCTTCTTTTCTTCCTCCCTCCTTAAAATCCCTTCCTTTCCCTATTTTGTCCTAATAAACCTACCCTTTTTTTGTAAGACCTCACTCTGCGTCTGTGTGTCTGTGTTGCACCCCGACTTAAAGACTTTACAACCACATTTCATCCATGAAGTTGGGATTTCATCTCTCCAGCCATAGTTGTTTTCTTAGGCCAATAATTTTACCCGTTTTACCATTTTGAGAAATGAGAAACTCCAAAAATACAGACGAACATAAACAGAAAAAAAGATACTACATGTAGAACTATTCAGCGTAGCCAGCTTTTGTTGTGTAACTACTTCAATGAGAGTCCCAAAAGTCTCCATACATTGGGGAAATTACCATAATTAAGCAATTATATGCATAACACCAGATGTGTTAACACAAGTTTATCTGGGGTGAAGGCTCATGTGTTTACAATGGACTGGCAATTATGCAGAGAATGTATTTTTTTTTTTTTACATTTTTAAAAAGTGTTAATTTGTTAATCTTTCTAACACCTTATATTTTTGTATGTGTGCAATTTAGTAGCAGAGACTAATTTGAGGACTTAACGGTGCCATTAATTGCAATCCCAAACAAGCATTCTGAACCATAACAAATAACACTGCCACCCAAGGACTTGCTCTTTACAACCCCTATGTTGTTCCCAGTCTAGCACAGGATCATGTATACTTGGCAACACTATCGTCACTGCGTTTTTCCATGATGCATATAAAAGGGTGCTTTAAATTTAATATTTAACATTTATATTTACTATTTAATAAGATTTTTTAAATTCATATTGATCACTTGATGAAGTGAATATTTGACATTACATTACTATTTAAAAGTCTCAAATGTACAAACAAAAAAAGTCAGAAAGTAAAAAGAATTTGACTTTTATCCTTATACATTTGCTATACGAGTGCTGTAAATAGCAGCCACAGGCAAAAGCATATGAAGTATAAAGATATGCATCAGTGACGTAAGTTCAAGTGAAACAAATTACAAAAAAAAGCCTTCCTGCCAATTTGCTGGTTTTTCCTTATAATCCTGAGCTTTGCTGACTCGATGAACTCATGCTGCAAATCGGTTCCAATGGCCTGAAAGTTATTATTTAAAAGCCAATCACAAGTGTTGTGCAGCAATGACATGCATCTAAAGCAGTAAATCTAGATTTATTGTGCAAATGTTTTAGAGTACAGTACAATCAAAACGTTGTTAAATGAGCTCAGGATATGGGTCAGTATTCATTAGTGTGAGGTGTTATTGCTCACTTGTTATTGAGACTGATAAGAATGAGATATCAGGAGTTCTTAGTTCCATTGCAAATACGCACAATCCTTTAAAAAAAACAAGCTAAAACCTTGCATCATACTGAGTCGCATATTCTCCTGTTCTGAGAGAAAGTAGCAGATGTCTGTGGAGTGACAGCATGGCCCTCGTCATGCGGTAATGACAGGATACTGAAAGAATTTTTTTTTAACATCAATTTTCTTTTTATTAAAAGAAAGTAGGAATGTGTGGGGGTATTCAAAAAAAGAACTGGGTCCTTGTGTGTGTGTGCGCGCGTGTGTGTGTGTGTGTGTGTGTGTGTGTGTGTGTGTGTGTGTGTGTGTGTAAACATGAAGGGCTTCAGTAGGAGATGTTCGACAGTCATGATAATGGAGCTCAAGTACACTAATGATCACAGGGTCTGGTTTTTATCTCACTGCACTCAATAATGCATTTCACCGACACACATGCACAGATGTCCACACACACACACACATACACCCATTTTCAGGTTTCATGACTCCATGTGTTATTCCAAGCAACCTTTAGCACTGAGATTTTGAAATGTGAAAATGTGAAAAAGTTTTTGACTCGACCCAGTCAAAAATTTCACATTTTCCTCTTATTATAGGATCTTCAGGAGCTGCCAGAAAAGCATGAGGAGATATGACAAAGCTAGTGAGGAGGAGAGGAGGGAATGAGGAAATGAAAGGAAGAGAGACAAATGAGTTGAGAGACATTACAGAGTGTCAAGGAAGAAGGAGCAGCGTGATGGCGATGCAGCTGGCACTCAGCCATGGCCGAACACATATACAGCCCACTGAGAAGTCTTCTATTATTAAAATTGGCGGCATGGTGGCTTAGTGGTTAACAATGTTGCCTTGCACCAGTCAACATTTGTTCATCTGACTTGTATGTTTACACCTCACCCCAAAGTAAAATTCCAATATCTTAAATAAAAACTTAAGATACCTTTAATTAATTAATACATGATTTTTTTGTACATCTACTTACACAGGGAATTAGCATAATTAAGCAATCATATGCCACATGTTGGCATGAAATCAACGCGGTATTTAATAAGCAGTGGTGGAAGTTAACCAAGTACGTCAACTTTGTTACTGTACTTTTCATGCTTGAGTAGTTTTATTTGTTGACACCTCTTACTTTTTTCTTCACTGCATCCTAGACAGAGGAGAGAGAGAGACTTTTACTATGGGTTTACTGCTATGGTCATCTAATACAAGCTCAGTACTTTTGATACTTGAGTAAATTTAATTGTAAGTACTTTTATGCTTCTTCTGAAGCAGAGTGAAATACTTTATTAATATTATTAATATAATAATATATATACTTTATTAATATACTAATATTTTACCTGGAACTTATATCCAAGTACAGGATTTGTATACTTGGAACGCTTAGCCACTGGGGATAGAAATTTACAGCATTTGGCAAATCCCCTTATCCAAAGCGACTTACTTTTTTACAGTGGGGCAAAAAAGTATTTAGTCAGCCACCAATTGTGCAAGTTCTCCCACTTAAAAAGATGAGAGTGGTCTGTAATTTTCATCATAGGTATACCTCA
>JAQMYG010000012.1:27093679-27106146 GCA_030014215.1 Clariallabes teugelsi
GGTATAGAAGATGAGTGAGTGACTGATTTATTTTCTACATTCTACAACAATACTGGGGATTTCATACCTATGAAGCAATACATATGGAATTAGGTAATTATGTAACAACAACAACAGTCATTTGTTATTTTGAGACACGGAGGTAAGCCTTTCTGGAATAGTTCTTGCAAGAACAGTATTGTCAAGTGCATACTGTATTTCAAACTCATCAAGCACCATGATGAAACTGGCTCCCATGAAGACCTTCTCAGAAAGGCAAGACCAACACTTACCTCCGCTGCAGAGGAGAAGTTCATTTAGAGTCATCAAACAGCACCTTAGATTAGAGCCGTTATGAAAGCTGTATAGATCAAGAGTAGCAAAGACATCCCAACATTAACTGTTCAAAGGAGAGTATTGCATATTTTGGACGCCCACTGACCTATCACTATACACAGATTATCTGCATAACACTCACTAGCTAGGCAATAATAATCCCAACGGCTCCACATCTCCTGTGTAGATAAATGATGAGATTTCAGCTTCTGTGGCTGATTGCATGTAAATTGTTGGACACCACCAATGTACTGTATGTGTTGTACACACATACATTATACTGTAGATGTACTGTATTATAGACACTTTAGAATATTAATTGAATTAATTGTAGTTTGTATTTACAAGTTTCTAATTATATGTTGTTGTTGTTTTTAATTAGAGCAATGATGATATCTGTGCATTGTTGTAAGGAGTTTATCTTATAAAGGGATACTGTCAGGACTACTACCAGGGGCGTTCAAGCCAAACCAGAATTTAAAAAAGTTCTTAGGAGCCTCATTTCAGATGTGAAGCAGGTAGTCCGATCATGGCTCTGGCATATTGAGAAAACTTTCTACCTTGATGGAATCCATGTCAAGAAATAGCAGACCAATTACATTACTTACTTGAGCAGAACGAAATCATAGCCTAAACATTATATGTTTATAAACACATCAAACACATCACTTTGATATCCAAGAAAGGCAAAAACAGAAGGGTCAATACGAAATGTCATAACTGCACTGCAGCAGCAGCAGATAATTACAGTCTCCCATACAAAGTATTGGATGAGGTTTTATCTGAATACTGCAGTTGCCAATTGCAAGCCTAGTAAGGATGTATTGGCTAATACTGGGTTCCACAGAAATGTCTACAGCCAAACACTGACTGAGCACAGAGCATGAAAAAGACATGGTTTGAGTTTATGTGACAAACTATTATTTAAATATTAAATAAGACTTACAAATGACTTATATAGGACATTTCTGAATTTGCAAATTTCTTTAGGTTTTATTAATAAATACCAATACAATACATGATGGGTAATAAAATATTTTGACATTTAATAAAAGCAGGTTTCTCTTTAAAACAGACTAGTTACAGTTTGTTTTGTAACATGGATTGATCGTAAATATAAATTAAAATAATGACACAAAGGTGACCGATATATAGTTAAATAGAAATTTGTGCCTTATATTAAATGTAAGACTTGATTTCCGGCTTGTTTTTCATCAAGCTTATCATAAAAAGTAACACACTTTTTAAAAAATAGAAGAAGAAAAACAATCAGGGTGGGGAGTGTATGGGGCATCTTTTAAATGTTTAAATGTAGTTTTAAATGTTTTTCTTAAATTTTTTGCGAAGTAGTCATCGCCCCAAGGGGATCTTGCTGAAACCTGGCAACGCTCCCACATGTGTCAGCAAGTTGTTCACTTTTTTGTTGTAGCTTCTTCTGTTTAAACTTAAGCTGCCAAGATGTCTAAAATAACACAAAACTTGACTTCTCTGCCATTTTTTTGTATCTATATTCATATTCTTTTAAAATGTGCAGTCTGAATCATATATTTGTATTCAGTTACACACCTAATACATTGACATCTGTAGGCAGTTAAAGTTTAATTCCTACAAAGTACTTTAAACTTGTGTAATTGAAACTACCTTTATTTTAGATATAATCCCTGCTCCACTAATTCACTTATCACAGCATTTCCTAGTGCTTAGATACCATCAAGGTAGGTTTTCTCAGTACACTGGAGCCATGATCAGAAACAGAGATGTAGAGAAAGTGACTGCTACTTATACAGTATGTATTAAAGAACAAACATGTGGAAATGGCTTGGAGCGAGATCAGGACTGTACTGGAGGATGTGGCAATAACTCCTAGCTGAGTTTCTGTAATGAAGTTGTGGTGTACGTAAATGATTGTGTTTACAGCTCCCAAAGATTGCTGCATCTTTTTCATAAGTTAGTAACAATGTATCTGTTGATTTCCAAGGATCAGGCATTCCAATCACTGAATGTTCACAGGAAATGACTGCAGTGGGCTCCAAGCCATCTCAGCCGGGATTGTCATTCACAGACAAAGGGTCTTCTCTGTAACACCCTTCAAATGTTTTACTGCAGCTAAGAGTCTCATCACCATACTGAGCTTGAAGTCTTCCATAAATGACATCAGTTTTATGCCTTCATTAATGATAAAATTTGTCACAAGTCCTAGTTCGACTTAAAAGCCCCTTATATCTAATAATTATACTACACTATGTTAATACTATAGTAATAGTAAATATACATTATTGACTATTTTCTATATTAAGATAAAAAATAAACCCAATTTCTGATCCTTAGTCCTTTTTATATACAAACCCATGTATGCTTATCATGTGCACCTAACACCAGCACAGAAATCATCATAATAAGATTCAACAAGGACACTGAAGGCTGGGACAGCAATGACTGCATTTGAGGAAGAACAAAAGGAAGGTTGAAAACAATGAGGTGGAACGATTCCAAAAAGCAAATGCTTTATCTTTTCTCTGCTCTCACCCTTTCATCTGTGTTATTTCCCTTTTCCCCATTTGCTCTATCTGCCACAATCTTAATGAGCACCACAGTCCTCCATCTAACAGCAAAGCCAGGGCGATACATCACTGGCAAGATAGGGAGAAGGGTTAGAAGAGGACCGATAGTGAGCAGAATGTAGTTCAGCACGTCTCTCTCATCATGCACGCACACACTATCATACCATAGAGAGAACTTACTGCATACACTTCCCCCACAAGGGCAAGGCAGAGAACCACTACTTCTCTTTCATCCCTTCCTTTCTCATTCCTCATCGCTGTCTTTCCATAGTGAGTTTCAGATGAGAAGAGAGTGATTATTTAGACTGAGACAGTTGCCTACAAAAATTATTTTACATGTACTTGGATTTTAAACAGAGAGCTGACAATCTCACATTAAATCCACATTCAAGGCAGGTCAGTGTCAACAACATATCTGTAGGTAAATGAATTGTACAGTACAGTGCAAAAGTATTCATACCCCATGAACTAAAAAACATTTTGTCATGTTACAAACACAAACATAAATGTATTTTATTGGGATTTTATGTGATAGACCAACACAAAGTGGCACATAACTGTGAAGTGGAAGTAAAATGAACCTTTTTCTTTACAAATAAAAATCTACATTTTGAGCAAGCATTCATTTGTATTCAGTCCCTTTTACTCTGATGCCCCTAACTAAAAGTAGTAAATAGAGTCCACCTGTGTGAAATTTAATTGGAGTATAAATACAGCTGTTCTGTGAAGCCCTCAGAGGTTTGTTAGGGAACATTAGTGAACAAACAGCATCATGTAGCCCAACACACCAGACAGGTCAGTTATAAAGGTGTGTTGAAATTTAAAGCAAGGTTAGGTTATAAAAAAACATATCACAAGCATCTCACAGAGAACTTTTCAATCCTTCATCCGAAAATGGAAAGAGTTTGGCACAACTGCAAACCTTACAAGGCATATCCCATCTAAACTACCTCAGCAGCAACCTCATTTCCCCTCTTATCCGTTCCATCCACTCAGCAACCAGTATAGTAATCACAAGTCAGAAGTCTGTTATCATCTGCACCTGTTTCTCAATAGTTTATGCCTTAAGTTAAATGTTTTTTTTATGCTTGAATGATTAATAAGTCATTGTGAAGTCCTGTGAAACTGATCAGGTACAGGGAGTGGACTGAAAAGGAGAGTCAAAAAAAAAAAAAAAGAGAGAGCCAAGAAAGTTCTTCATGGAATCCTGAAGAACTATTCCTCATGACTTCATTAAGAAATACACAAAATTTTTATCAAAATATGTAGAAATGAGGTGGCACATATTCAAAAAATGTTAACTTTGATTTAGGGTACTTTCTTGTATATTACCCAAATGTTATTAACTAAACATGTAATGAGTTAATATTGCAAATCATTCAGCCTTTACATTTTGCATACTCAGTTCTAGCAGATGTCAGATAACAGTCAAAAAGTCTACAGAAAGTCAAAGTGAGAAGCTCGCAGCTGTGGATCAGAGGGATAGTGACTTCTGCAGCGAATGTCACACAGATCAACAGATGCACACAAACAGCTCCTCAAAACATGAATCATATTTGGCATTGAACCTGAAATATTTTTAATAAACAATAACACAACTTTCCTCCTGCAGTCTGACCTTTTCAAGCAAAGCGACAGAGAAGCCGTACTAGTGGAGCAGAATATTTATGCTCCCTTCCTGCCTCAAGGATTACCTCCAAATTAGGGCAATATTTGCCAAATTCTCAAACCTCCCACTGATATCCTCAAACTATTACATTTTTATGAAGGAGAATGTGTCAATTTGCTGTACAAATGGCAGCAATCTTTAGGAAAGACCCCTAAAAATGAGAATTATATTAAAGGCTACAGAGTCCAGGTTTAGAGGCCTGGAGAAGTGTTTCTCTAACACATTTCTCTTTTTCATTTTTCTGTAACAGAAGCTCTCAGTGTGTACCCATTGCAGGTGAGAACATGGAAAACAACACGCATATACTATACACCTGCATACAAAATGGATAGTATGAGAGAAAAGGGATATTTCTTTCTTATTGCCATCCATTATGTAGATGGCCAGCAGCAGTAGGACAGCCCTATATAAACAGCATAGATTAGTCTATAATAGCTTGTGCTCCAGAGGTGTTTACGCAAGCATGCACACAGACACACACACACGCACGCACACATATACACCCCATTCTTTTTGGTATTAACCACCAGCTGTTGAACCATAGATACTTGTTATTGCTGTAACAAAAAGCTCTAACCATCACTCATCAGTAGATAAAATAACCTATTATATTGAGAAATAAACATACACACTACAGACAGCTATAAATCTGTCCACACATCTGAGGAACTCTACAGAGAAATAAAACATCTCTTCATCTTAATAAAACTCTTGCACTTTGCTTATTATGCCCACGTCCATAAACTATGAGAGATGTGTGAATGTGTTTGTAGCACAAGGTGCATGTGTGTGTGTGTGTGTGTGTGTGTGTGTGTGTTTAACTGTTAATAGGAGCAAGGTTTATTTAATAATATCATTCTGTGTGTTACAACATTCGCTATAAGGAAAGATACCATTTAAAATAAGTATTTGTTTTTAAGGATTAATGCCCCAAAATAATTAATGCTGAATAATGACGAAAACAGTGAATCTTATCATTGAGTAACAAACAGCAAAGTTGAATCATATATGTTTGTCACGCACACAGGTTTTTTGCTGATTTTTCCCAAAATCCTTAAAAGAAATGTAATGAACGCACAAGTTGATAGTCAAACAGTCAAGTCACAGTCTGGACAAAACATAAAACAAAAGAGGGATTAGAGACCAGTGCAGCTCTGAGCATGGGACAATTCCTCTTGAGAGTGCTGTACACCACTTTTACACCAGCACGCAACCAGTCACTCGGATTGCGTTTAATTTGTCTCTTGTGGCTTCTGTTGTCAATTGTACTGTTTTGGGAGCGCCCAAAATGTATAGCCTTTAGCTAAATTACCAGGTGTGTGCATGCGTGTTTGTCTGTAGAGCTCTGTGTGTGTGTGTGTGTGTGTGTGTGTGTGTGTGTGTGTGTGTGTGTGTGTGTGTGTGTGTGTGTGTGTGTGTGTATTTCACTGTTTATGAGAGCCAAATTTCACTAAAAATACAATTTATGATGTTTGGCCAGCTGCTATAAAGAAAGCCACCTTTAAAAACAGAGTTCTGATCGTAAAGTCAGAGCTGGATAATGAATAATGAATAAGAAATCTTAGCAAATAATGGCCACCATATAGAAGAATGTAGTTATGTTAGACAGCATGCTGGACAGTTGAAGGCTGGGGAAAAAACAGATGATATATTTTTCCAATCTTCAGTTGTCTAGTTTTGCTGAACCCGTGCCCATGATAGCCTCAGATACCTGTTCTTGGCTAACAGGAGTGGAACATGATGTGATCTCCTGGAAATGTGTCTCATCTACCTCAAGGTCAGTGTTTTGTGTATTCTGAGAAACTATGCCACAATCAAAGCTATCGAGATCAAGATTTTTCTTCATTCTGATGTTTGATGTGAATGATACCTGAAGCTTTTGTCAATTATTTATTTATTTAAAACTGAAATAAAAAGATGTAAATCAAGAGTGAAAAGAGAGTTAAGAGCAGAAATTGTATTTATATAAATTCTAAGACAACAGAAAGCATTAATAATCATCTTCTCCACTGAACAAGAGGAGAAAACAAATACTGGGTTCCCTGTTTTGACCAAAAATACACTGTCTATTCAGATACACAATACATTCAATGTTCAGCCATAACATGAACACACAGCATTAATACATTAACACTGATTATCAATCAGTAAACTAGTGACATGATCGTGGGCTCCATTTATGCCCATGGAGAGGAAATGCTAATCTGTCCGGTCTGATCCCACAGAAGGGCCAATGCAGCACAACTCGCAGAGCAAAGTCAATGCTGGCCATGAAAGTAAGACACCAGAACACCCAATGGACCACCGTCTGCAGCACAGATGGCCTGACAGGTAAAGAGTCCAAGGCCATTGACCCGGCCACCAAAATCCCCAGATCCCAATCCAGTTGATCACCAACGGGATGTGCCAAACAAATCCACGGAGACCCCACCCGCGTCCATGAGTTTGATCGAAGCTTCCATGTTACTTTTGCTATTTTTGGGACATACAAACAATATAACCAACAATTTGTTTGGGTGTGTCTGCAATAGAGTATTCCAGGGCTTCCATCTTTGGTGCCCTGCTGAGCAGAAAGAGCATATCCATCTGTCAGCACTTGCATCTAGATCACAAAACAAAAGCAAGATTAGAGAACAGTGTAGCTCGGAGCATGAAACAACTCCTCCTGAGAATTCTGTATGCCACATTTACACGAGCGAGCAACAAGTCACTCGGATTGCATGTAATTTGTCTCTCGTGGCTACTGCTGTCGCTTGTACTGTCGCGTGCACTGTCCAACTTTTTTTAAGCCCTTATGAGAAATGGTAGCAGACAAAATGTGTAGATTAAATTACACAAATCACATTTCTTTAATGTGGATTTAAGTTTGATTTAAATGTGATCTGTTCTCTAGTTTTTCTAGAAAAACACTAAACTAACTAAACACCCACTAGAGACATTGATGACAATCTGTTACTGTCTTCCAAGCTTTAATTTTCTTCATAATGTTCCTATGCACATTTCATGACAGGTTGTATATGGATAAAATGGGATATAATCAAACCATGAGCTATCATTGAAATTATTTTCTGACGAAGTCATGCCTAAAATCACATTGCTGAACACAGAATTTCAAAATTACAAAAACAAGTACTTCAAAAACAAGGCAGGTTACATTCTTACTCACTCATTCATGTTCTGTACCACTGTATCTTGTGTACATGGTAGTGGGGGGCTTGAAGCCCATCCCAGTAGGCTTAGGGCACAAGGCAGGGTACACCCTGGACAGGGTGCCAATCCATCGCAGGGCATACACATATACAAATACTCAAACGCTCATTCACACACTACGGGCAATTCTGGAACACCAGTCAGCCTAATCTGTCTTTGGACTGTGGGAGGAAACTGGGAGAACAAGGAACCTGGAGGTGCAAGATGACAGTGCTAAACACAACACCACTGTGCTGCCAGGCAGGTTACAACAGAGCAGTAATACAGTATAGAGTACACATAATTTTAAAACTCAGTGTGTGTTCACAGATTAAGTCTCAAGAAGTACTGTAGGTGGAATTTCAAGAACTTTTCCATTTATTTTGAGTGCATTTTTAACCCATTTATAAAGACTCCAAGACAAAAATGGACAGACCAAAAAAGATTGGCCATCGATAACTCAGCTTTTACTCAATCAATTTTAAAGTTCAAGTCAAGCAAAGCCACCTTCTATTTTGTTACGACAGTTACTGAAATCACAGAGAAATACATTTGTAGAATGTAGAATGATGGCATTAATGCAGATGAGAATCATTACGTTACCTGCTCCTCTCTATCTATGATTCTCCATCCTGATGCTCGACTATGCCTCTTCTGCCGCATACACTCACTGCCCCTACAGGCTGTAGATAGCTTGCCCTCCTGGGGACCTCCATCATTGGAACCACAGTTTTCAGGAGGTACAGGTACCATATTTCTATAAAAGTCCATTTCCATTATTATAAAGTTGACCTCTCTGATTCAATGCGTGACCTCAAAGGGTGCTTGCTACTTCACAAGCAATTTAGAGGCCATGTGTCCCTGTTGTACTATCACAACTATTGTTCTTGGGACTGATTAAAATTTTCTCTGTTAGATAAACTTTTCGACACTTAATAAATTCTAAGATATCATGAGACTTGCTCCTGTACAATAAAAAGTTCTGGGTTTAATCCCAATCCCTAGCTGGAGTTATGACCCATGTTATGAAAAGTCAGAACTTTTGAGTACAGGTTGTTCCTTACTTACGAACGAGTTCCATTCCAGGAGCATGTTCTCAAGTCAGATTTGTTCGTAAGTCAGACAAAGTAAGTCCTATATGCCTTTAACACAAATATACAATATAAGGCAAACCAATCCAGGAGGAGAGGAGTTATTGTGTTATTTATAGACTTTTGCACACACACACACACGCATGAATGTTGACTTTACTTAGACTGCAAACTAAGTTTGCGAGGGGAATCCCGCACGCCATTCTATCAATTTTTCCCACCTCAAATGCCCAGTCATGAAATTATAATGAGATGCATGGAACAGCTCTGCAGTACCAATTCAGTTTACTTTAACAAACTTTACTGGTATGACTACAAATGTATATAATATAAAAAATACCAAAAACTGGGTCACCTCTTGTTTTGTTTTTTTCCAGTGTCTTGCTTCAATGGCTATTCCCTTAACAGTTAAATAGACTCATGCTTCAGGTCAAAGGCAAAGTATTCAAGGGGAATCCACACAGAGGTGTTCCTCCCCCCAGTAATAATGATTGTTACCAGTACTGCATACAGCTCATAAGGTACCTCTCTATTCTGCAGCATGTCAATGCAATCCCTTTCACCCCTGAAATAAATTTATATTTATTTAAGTTAAGCTTTTATTTGTCACACATACAGTACAGTGTTTCATTCCTTATTCCAACATACTGTAGGATGCTGCGGTCAGGGCACAGGGTGAGCCGTGCCAATGGAGAAGACATTGTTAAGAGCCTTGGTCAATTGCCCAACAGTGTCTCTGTCTAATATTTTTTAATTATTGTCCTCAAGTGTCTGTCCTTTGTCCTTCATATGAAGGTAAACTGCCGATTCTGGTCCTGAGATGTTGCTCCTTCTGTGCTGGTAAAGTACATGCTCCCACGAAGAGGTTGTTTTGTCTCTCTAGTATAGAGCTCAGAACACTATTCACTGCACTGGACTGTATATAATATATTTATCTTCCTATGGTTTGGTGTCCAGTCTTTGGGGTTAACAAGTCTTCTCTGTTTGGTTGAGTTTGAAGTGAACTGGTACAGTATGTGGGGTTTTCCAAAAATCTTGGACACCAGCCATGTAAGTGATGACAAGATTTTTCCATTGGCTCTAGGTGTCAGCTCTATCTATTGTCCTTCTGCTGGATCTGGAAGCTATTTTGTTGAAGGCCCACTTATAATATCCACACGGAAGGATACAGGAGCTGTCTTCAGATGATTGTGTGTCAAACTTTAAATTTTACAAAGCAGTATTACAGAAATCTGAAAATTACAGACATAAGATATATTTTAAATGTATGAATTTTTCTGCTCACCAAAGGTTATGATGGGACAAACTTCCAGAGAAAGCCAGGTTACATTAACACCAGTCCTCAACTAAGTAACATCAGACAGTATTATTGTAAATAATTCCCTTTTATTACTGTATACTATAGAGCAAGCAAATCTTCTGTAAAAAGGAAAATTTATACCCATCATCTTGGTTCAAGGGGGCTGGAACTAGTGTAGGAAAGAGAGAAAGATGGAGAGTGCACAAGAAAAAAAAAAAAGGGATATCTGGAACACTCACTGCGTCAGGCCACCCTCTGCTATCTGAACAGTTTTGTCTAGAAACCCAGTGGCACTGGACTCACTCCGCTTTTCTTATCAGGAGTATAAAGATGAACTGCTTCGGTACACACAGCTTGATGACCTATTCTGTGTCCTGTTCGTCCACCATCAATCATCAGAAAGAGGAAATCTTCAGCTTCTGCAAGTATGCAACGAAGGACTCCTTTGGTGTCTGGCAGGCCTGCTGCAGTTTCCCCCTGATGATATGCAGATATTCCATCTGGGTCCATTAGTTCTCTGACCATTTCCATGCAGCTGCTGCACACTCAAAAAAAGCTCAAGGAAAAAATCTGTATCAACAATGTTCCACATTTATCTTCATCATTTTGAAACTCAGGAACTATTATGCTTTTGGATTTTTATCCTGTTGATGTTCAGGTTTCAAGTTGTATTGTATTGTAATATTTTTTTTTTTAAGTGTTGCCAGCTACTGTATAGCTCTTTCTCTTTCTGTCTCTGGTTCCACAGTTACAAAAGCACAAAGAAACAACAGAAGGAGACAAATAAGACATAGGTGAGACTATTATGATTTACCTGCCAGTTCAAACCGCCTCCTCTACATCACTCAACCATGCCCCAGCTGCCACAATAACCAAACTAATTAGGGTGTAAACTGAAAACAGGTGTGCCTAATTAGAAGGCAGTTGAATAGAAGGAGGTTATGGTGGTTTGTGATAGGAAATTAAGTCATTGTATCATGCGGCTGTGATGAACCTGAAGAAGCAGAAAACTGATGATGACATGATAAACAAAACTTATTAATAATTTTAGCAAGTATAGAAAGTGCTTATAGACTTGTATAAATATTAAGAATAATCTTACATACATAGAAAATGTCAAATTGTGAGTGTGAATAGTTTATGAATTGATCATTATAAACTCATCATTATAAACTCATTGGTCTTTTCGAAAAGTTACAGGTGGTTCCAATATTGTGACTAATTGACTTCAACAATAATGATATTATTTATTTTGGCAGTTTAATTTCCAGGGCCTGAATCATTCCTTTGTTTTGTTTATATGAACTTATGTACGTGAAAAATCTCCGTCATCTAGGTTAGGTTATCTGGAATTTGAAAAAAAAAAAAAAAGTCAATTGCACTTTTTTTTTTTTAGCCTATAAAGGAAACCTTTCACTACTCATCCACTACTCACTCACTTTAGTCAGAGTGAAGTTGTTAGGTTTCCACAAATTTGTATCCTCTAGGGTCAAGGATTCGCCCCTGCCTGAATGGGCTCATTAGGCAAACAATAGAGAAGGAGAGAGAGTCATTAGGGAAGAGGGGAAGTAGTTAAGAAGAACAAGTAATAGAGATTAGGTAGAATCGTTGAAATATAGCAACCAGAGAATGTGAGAGCAGAGGGAATCTTTAGGCATGACTTTCCTGGTGGACCTGTGAAAATGCCTTTAGGGTTGCATGAAAAATAGAAGACAGGTTGTGCTCTACCTGTGTTGAGAGATAGATTTTCCACTTGCACATAGATGGTCTCCTTCAGACCTCACTCAAAATACCTATTCTCTCTGTCTAATATTTTTAAATTATTGTCCTCAAGTGTCTGTCCTTTGTCCTTCAGATGAAGGTAAACTGCTGATTCTGGTCCTGAGATGTTGCTCCTTCTGTGCTGGTAAAGTACATGCTCCAACGAAGAGGTTGTTTTGTCTCTCTAGTATAGAGCTCAGAACACTATTCACTGCACTGGACTGTATATAATATATTTATCTTCCTATGGTTTGGTGTCCAGTCTTTGGGATTAACAAGTCTTCTCTGTTTGGTTGAGTTTGAAGTGAACTGGTACAGTATGTGGGGTTTTCCAAAAATCTTTTTTAGCTTCTTGGACACCAGCCATGTAAGGGATGACAAGATTTTTCCATTGGCTCTGGGTGTCAGCTATTGTCCTTCTGCTGGATCTGGAAACTATTTTGTTGAAGGCCCACTTACTGTATAATATCCACAGGGAAGGATACAGAAGCTGTCTTCAGATGCTTGTGTGTCAAACTTTAAATTTTACAAAGCAGTATTACAGAAATCTGAAAATTACAGACATAAGATATATTTTAAAT
>JAQMYG010000012.1:27121136-27131425 GCA_030014215.1 Clariallabes teugelsi
TTGTATTGAACCGAATCGATGACATGATAATCGTAATCGAACCGAACCGTGAGACCAGTGTAGGTTCACACCCCTAGATAAAAGTCAGAGGGAGCTTATAATTATAGGGAGGATGCTTTAACACCTCAAAACTAAGTGGACGTGGAGGGGTGTCTGGCTCATCCTTGATGGCAAACACTTGTGTGACCTTCCTTAAACTTCTCTGTACATTCATACACACTTCTTCGCGACAAAACTCTTTCACCTCGCTGCATACAAAGTGTTTGATAAATAACGGCACCAGGTACACCTTCAGATCACAAAAAAACTAATCACCAGTGGGACATCCATTTTTGCTCACACCAGGGTTACAAATGAACTGATGTACAACGTACACACCTGCACAGCAGTGATACGGGAAACAGTATTGAAAGGAAATTGTATGCTAGTTTTAATGTCATCAGAGTGCAGATCATTTTTGACTCACCCTAGTATTAATGCTGCCATTTTATACCAAAAACACAGTCTTTTGCTTACATACCGGCCCAGGAAAAACCACACAGATCTCCTGATAATTGCCCCAGAACTTTTCTAGCTGTAGATTGGGAGTGAATATGCTGTAACAAGCCAATGTTGACCTATTAACCTTTCATTGCGATATCCAACTTAGTTTTGAAAGAGGCTTTCCCCTCCTGTATGAGATGTTAATTCTGAATTTCTATTCTCCTTTCTCTTTATTTCATGTGTAGGTGTGAAGGCTTATGAGCAGTGCTCCTCGTTCAGTAAGGGAGCTCTTCCTGAGGCAAGAACAGATGGACGGAATAAACTTCACGTTGGGGAATTCCTCCGAGGAAAATGAAACGGAGCCAGACGTGGAGACGAGCCCCTATAAAACAGTGGAGGTGGTGTTCATTGTGCTAGTAGCAGGCTCACTTAGCCTGGTAACCGTGGTCGGGAATATACTAGTAATGCTCTCGATAAAGGTCAACAGAAGCCTACAGACTGTCAATAACTACTTCTTGTTCAGCTTAGCATGTGCAGACTTTATCATTGGGCTTTGCTCTATGAACCTGTATACTCTATATATTGTCATTGGTTCCTGGCCGCTTGGCCCTGTAGTATGTGACCTGTGGTTGGCCCTGGACTATGTAGTCAGTAATGCGTCGGTCATGAACTTACTCATTATCAGTTTTGACCGCTATTTCTGCGTCACAAAACCGCTGAGCTATCCTGTAAAGAGGACCACTAAAATGGCAGGAATGATGATTGCTGCTGCCTGGGTGCTGTCCTTTATCCTTTGGGCTCCTGCTATCCTCTTTTGGCAGTTCATTGTGGGTGGCCGCACTGTGCCAGAAGGGGAGTGTTATATCCAGTTCTTTTCAAATGCAGCTGTTACCTTCGGCACTGCTATTGCTGCCTTCTACTTGCCTGTCATCATAATGATGGTGCTATATTGGCAAGTCTCTCGAGCCAGCAAAAGTCGTGTGAAAAAGGACAACCGCAAACCTTCGGCTGCCAATGTTGGAACTGGATCTCCCAGTCAGACCCGTAACAATGCAGCCAACAAGCTGGACAACAACAACGTAATGGCCGATGACCCTGATCGAAATCAAACCCAGACCACAGATGAAATGACCAACCAGAATGACAGCAAAATGCAGAATGGCAAAGGGCCATCCACAGCCAGTGGGGCAAGAGAAGTGGATGAAACTTCCAGAGACAACTGTGTCCCAGTTGAGGAGAAAGAGAGCTCCAATGACTCTACTTCAGGTAGTGGGGCCACAGTTCATCAGAAGCCCGAAGCCAATGACACTCACACACCTCCACGGCACAATGCCAAGACCGGTGCCTCTAAACTTACCTGCATTAAAATTGTCACCAAGTCACCCAAAGGAGACTGTTATACTCCCTCCAACACCACAGTGGAGATTGTACCAGCAGCTGAGAAGCAGAACCACGTGGCCCGCAAGATTGCAAAGATGACTAAGCAGCCCCCCAAAAAAAAGAAAGCAGCTCCTTCCAGAGAGAAGAAGGTGACACGCACCATCATGGCAATCTTGGTGGCATTTGTAGCCACATGGACACCCTATAATGTGATGGTTCTCATCAATACTTTCTGCAACAGCTGTATCCCTAACACGGTGTGGACCATTGGCTACTGGCTCTGCTACATCAACAGCACCATCAATCCTGCATGCTATGCTCTGTGCAATGCCACATTCAAAAAGACCTTCAAGCAGCTACTGCTTTGCCAGTATAAAAATATCCGCTCAACCAGATGAGCTACCATATAAGTATGCATGTGAGCATGTATGTTTTATGTTTTTGTGCGTCTGTCTAAGTGTCTGAAAAGGTTTTGGATGACAGTGTCAAAGGGTGGCAGCTAGGTTAGACTTTGTTTTTAGTGTTGTCTTTTGTATCGTGTTTTTCTGTTCTTGACATCCTGTTGTAGCACTTTACAGTACACACACCGAAAAACACAACTCAGACAAGGCAATAGATCTTTAGGCTTTGCATACAGACAGAAACAAGCATCATGATATAAAATAAAATTTGAACACAACCATGATGTGAAAATATAAACAATTTCTAAACTATTTGTAAAATAGAAATGTATAAAATGATATATTAAATGTAATATAAACAACATGAATATACATTGTGTTAGTGAGATAGAGCACTGGAGCAGAAACTCCATGTTTGATATAATGTTATCTGTGTATAGATATAAGTAGAGTAGCTGATAACAGATTTAAGAGCGCAGTATAATACTGAATCTGCACTCTTTAACAATATAATTATTAAAGGGACAATAGGGCTGACTGAACACTCAAACCTAGTGTTTGGACTTCAGTGTAAAAAAAAAAATATGTGTATATATTTGTATATAATCTTGTATAGTATTTGTTAGTTTGTGTGTGTGTGTGTGTGTGTGTGTGTGTGTGTGTGTGCAGTTGATATATAGAATTTTGCAGAAATGATGTATGAATGACAATGGGCTGCTTTCTCTTTCTCTCTCCCTTTGTGTGTGTGTGTGTGTGTGTGTGTGTGTGTGTGATGCTCAGCTAGCCTAAAGCTAAATGAGCTATTGGAAAACCACTCTGCCGTATCCACATATAAGAGTGGGAGTGTGGGGCAGTGTGAAGTGCTCAGGCCTCCAGAGATGCAAATTAAAGGCTTTTAAAATGATGACTGATTGCAGGGTGAAGAGACTCTCCTATATAGAGCTGTTACTGTGGCCTTTTTTTTTTTATAAACTCATTGCACATCGTCGCTTTGTTGCAATATCAGATATAAAATATAGTTAGTGACAATGAACCATATGTCATGCATGGTGATAATCCATCTTTAGTTATTTAAAATCCATTGCAAAAAAAAACTCTTTGCTTTCTCATGAAATATGCAGAGATGCAAATGTATACTCATGCCTGCAGCAAGGTGTTCATTCATGCAGTCTGCAGGTGGTTACAGCATACTGACAAGCCCTCAGCACTCTTCTGGAGGGATCCTGTGTTTTTCTGTCAGAGTAACTGCATGTGTAGAGACTCAGAGGTGATTATGAGAGACGGCTAAGCATCAGGTAGTGTATGCATAATGTGTGAGTAGTGATAGAGCTTCCTCAGTGGCATTGTGAGGCTTTCAATCAATGTAGAGGTACATGTATGCATGTGTGCATGCATTCATATGTGTGTGTGTGTGTGTGTGTGTGTGTGTGTGTGTGTGTGTGTGTGTGTGGTGTGTGTGTGCGAGATCACCCCAGAATGGGGGTTAATTCTAAATCACAGGCCTTGGTCTTGTGAATTAAAAGGGCTAGATATTTTGCACATTACATCATGTAGCATCACTTCAGTGACCAAAAATAATCACAGCAATGAAAATATTTTGTATATAGTCTTATTTATTTAGAATTTACATATATATAAATTGATTTATATTTAACTTATTATTATAAAATTTTCACTTATTTAAACCCTCACTTCTTTCTAAAAGCATATGCTTTAAAATAAGCAAAAAATATTTTAATAGAATAAGACAATTTTAAGCTTGAAATGAACTAAACAAATAGTGTATATATACTGTATATATATTATATATTATATTTTATTTCTTTGTCCAAATCTAATTCAAAAGAACAATTGTCAAATTATTTGCAAGCTTATGTGAGATTAAATTTGGCAAAATGCTGGCCAAAAGTATTAAGACAAAACAAAATTCAATGTTTAATGACATTTTTAAAAAAAAAAATTCGAATAATCAAGAAATATCAATAAATTTTACATAATTAAATTTCTATACAACGATTACTATTTGGCATGAAGACCTTTCTTTTTCAAAAGTTAGTTACACTAACTGTCAGTTGCCAGCATGAGTGAAAGTAGGTCTCTATGTTTCGCCATACTGAGGAGACAGTAGAAAAAAACACACACACAAAAAAAAACACATTCAAAACCAGTGGCGGAAGCACTTTCAGTAAGAAAACCAATTTGATAATTTTATGTCATCTTAAAAATAATTTGTCTCCTTAATAATTGCTTCTAAGGTTAACTCATCCTGAAGTGTTCATTTATTTACAGCTAAAAAGCTATCTAGCTCCTAACGCAAGGATGAATTCCAAATCACCGTCCAACCCCCGATCTTCTTCAGCTAATATTCTAAAGCGAAATACTGTAAGTGGAAATATAAAGAGAAACTTACAAGATTTACAGGACTGTCCACCACCTCCTTGGTTTATTATCCTCACCTTTTGGCTACTGGTAAGAATATAAAAGTAGCCTACTTTTACCTCTTTTAATTACACAAACTTTTGATTGCTAACTGTCACAGCAACGCCTGTCGTGGTTAGTTAGTTATATTTGCTGAAGGATAAGAGTTGGTGGAGCAAAATAACTGGTTAATTAAAGAAACAAATCATAATCTGTTAATATACTGTAGATAGGAGCAATATCGCACTCGACGTCGTGCTGTACTGCTGGATATAGCACAGCTGTGATACCTTTGGCACTTTGGCTGCACCCTTGTGACCACATCACAGCCACGCTGTATCCAGCAATACAGCACTCCCTCTCATGTGATTTTATTTCATTAAATCTCAGTGTCAGTGTAAATCATGTGTACATATCATTAAAAATCTTTTAATAAGATTGTCCAAAATGTATATTTTGCTAGTGTCACTAAGATTAGGTTTGAAATAGTTCCCCTACACTTTTTCCCACAAATGCCACCTTCTTGGTTATAATTGGTAATAATAATTTGGTTTCATCTACGACTGGTTAGATCTTCACTGCACATTAAATTGCGAGCCAGTCCTAGAACAGAAAGTACAGTAGGACTTAGAACAATGTGTTTATACTTTAATACAGTTTAGCAATTTATCCAGCGTTGTACAGTACAATGAACAATTAGCATCAGTGTACGTCTAAAAGAATGGGGTTTTTTTTGTGTACATTTTTTTATAATTATTATTTTTAAGTAAGGTTGTTGTTGACAATGAAAATTATTTAGTTAATGAAACCACTTTCTGATAAATTCTCTGTTCCTTTTATGTATATTTTTATACATCAGGAATGCATCTGTAATTCTCTATAACTATTAATGTTAGGGCAGGATGTTGGCTAATGGGAAGGCTTTAAAAGACTGGTGTCGGTGAGTGCGCTGAATTTTAATTTGAGAGTGCAATGTTTTGCCAAAGGGCTATAGTAGAGTAGAGTGAATCTTTAGACGGATTCCTGAGTAGAATAAAGGTTTAGGCTGAAGATGTTGATAGTGTTAAAGATTTGGGCTGCAGTGGTTGAAGCAGAAGTAGGTCCTTGCTATAGGCAGTGCAATGTGGATTAAAGTAATAACACAATCTCACGGTAAAATATATCAGATTATCTGATGAAGCTGAAAACAGTATGAGGCTGAAGATTGGGCAGGCTCAGGGGCTGCCTGCACTACTTGCTTTCCCACACATTTTACACTCTTATCATCCACAAATCACAAGAAAAGATGTTCAATGTTATGTTAATATTGTTCCTGAACAATCAACTTGGCAAAGTAATAGCTGAATAACTACACTGTACATACCCTTACATTTTCCTTAATTGATTCAAATGAAAAGACTGCAGAAAAACATGTGGAACTACCTTTAATATGCTAAAACAAATAATAAATCAAGTGATTTTTATAATAAGATTATTTCTGGTCATTTTACAAATGTCCAGTTTGTAATAATCTTGCTTTATTGTCAGATATTTATGCTCATTATAAACATTTATTTCTTACAAAAATGCAAAATGGCACAGTGGTTAGCACTGTTGCCTGGTGGGTTTAAATTTTGCCTTCAGTCTGTCTTCATGGAGTTTGAAGGTTTGCCCCATGTTTTGCAAGTTTCCTCCAGGTATGTCAGTTTCTCTCCACAATCCAAAGACATGAACTGGAGGTGGACATTTTGAGCTCTGTTTCCAAAGTGCTCAAGGGGTGTGAGTGGCTGTGCACCTGTGCCCTGTAATGGGTTAGCACCCCAACCAGATTGTTCTTTGCTTTGTGCCCTGAGTTCTTGGATGAAAATTAATGAGTGAGTAAATGCAATAAATTATATTTAATTAAAAAAGAAAAAAATGAGTTGTTATTGTACCTAGAAGCGAAAAAGGGAACTGCACCAATTGCTATAAAGGGCAGGATTTTCACTGCCCCACACTAGCTCTATAAATATTTTCAGTGGAAGAACAGCAGAATTGGTATTGACTAGGTTGGTCTAGTTTAAAAAGAGCTTGCTTTGAATATATGTCTTAGATATGCAGAATCATTTTTATTGTGAGATATAAAGCAAAAATTATGGAATAGATAATGTCCATCAAAACATCAGACGAAAAAATATATAAAATAGTTGTTCCAGAATGGAATGGCTAAGAAAAATGTCCATGTCCAAATATTTAAGCTAATTCCAGGGTTTTGAAGTGGTTTTTATGCTGTCCATTTTTATGACCATTTTGCAGAAACTCTGGTTAATGATAATACCTTAAATTCATCTGAACAAATTTATGTCTAAAATGTTTCAAATCATGCTGTGGTCTGTACACTGGACTACATTACCATTTTGTTTTATTACTAAATTCACGCAACAGTAAGTGTGATAAACTTTTATTCTGTTTAAGGCAAAAACTATATTAAACGTTGTCCTGCCACACCAAAAACTACAATTCTGCTATCTTTCTACTATTCACACTGCCTCTACTGTATCTCTGTAGTGTCCAATGTGTCCAAATGAACACTTTAATCTGTAGTGCTAACAATGGGCACAATTATCACCCTGGTTCTTTTCCATCCCATTCATGTGGCAACTCTGCTCTGACAGAGTGACTTAATAAGTGGGAGAGAATGTAAAAGCTGAGGGAGTAGTCCAGTAGATTGAGTGTTCATAAGTCTCTATGTTTACCTGTCTTACACACACATACACACCACTCTTCTGTGCTCCTGATGAGGAATGGGTCTGATATCCAATCCAACAGAGCCCAGATAGGGGGAGTGTTACTCTAAGTGTTCAACCGAGCAAGAATTTTTTCCACGAGGAACTCTCTGCCCACTCTTATTGTATCTCTTGCACCATGACCTGTGATGTGCAAACACATCCTTACATGGTGTCTGTCATATTCATTATGACCATTCTGCCTGAGCAGAACTAAAGTGGAGTGTGTGATACTTTGTAGTGGTATATGACAGTAGACAGCTGCTTGCGATTGTTGTGTGAGTGATGAGACGTGCACAGGGAGGTGGTTGGCATTTGACGGTGATCTGCAGACCCCCTGTCAGGTATGGCTTTGCTTTGTGTGCTGCATTTGGCTGATAAGACTTTGTTCTGCTCTCAGAAGCAGGGAGGAAGAAAGAAAGAAAAAAGAATGAAAGAAAGAAAGAAAATCATTGAGCCTCTCTGTGTGATACTCAGATCTCAGGGGCCTTGGCAGGAATGCGATTCCATATACACTGCTGTGTTTCTGGCGTGTACACATACAGGTGTGTGTGTGTGTGTGTGTGTGTGTGTGTGTGTGTGTGTGTGTGTGTGTGTGTGTGTGTGTCAGAGAGAGACTGAAAACCAAGAGAACTCAGAAAGTCTAGAGAAGTGAGTTTACGAGTTATTCCTTAAATCAGCGTAATATAATGCAAATAACAAAAGGGCTTAGTATGCTGCAAGAGGGTGCATGTTAGCAAGTGGCAATATCTTACATTTATCTATCTATCTATACTTTCTTATTATGATATCGTTATGAACATGAATCAAATATGTTGATTGCGTCTTTCCAAGTCTGCCAATTTACTGGAAGATCATTTTACGTCTTTTTAGAAATAATTGGATACAGAAATTATCTGGCAAAGAGCCAAGACAGTGTCAAGTTGGAATTAGTAATAATGTAAAATGCTTAACTAAAATGCTAAAAATAACTAAAATAATATTGTATTTGGTTTAGTGTAATATTATAACAGGAAATAGTAAATGCATATATTTGATTTTATTCAAGATATTTTCATTTGCTGAGATGGCATTGTCGGCAGTACACAAATATTTTTAAAACACGTATTTGGCTGTAAGTTTTTTTAAAACTTAAAAAATAAAAAACAAAAATAATTGGCTTTATGGAATTCATTGGAATCCTTCAGTAATTTTAAATA
The DNA here is from genome assembly GCA_030014215.1 of Clariallabes teugelsi. Classification (NCBI taxonomy): domain Eukaryota; kingdom Metazoa; phylum Chordata; class Actinopteri; order Siluriformes; family Clariidae; genus Clariallabes; species Clariallabes teugelsi. Next base: position 27,129,762 of record JAQMYG010000012.1, read on the forward strand.
TATTTTAAAAAATTTCCAGCAGGATTTTGTTTATATACTGCCTGGTGCAAAGTATTTCAGGAGCAGTGTTACAAAACTCTGGTTTTTAATTTAAAAGACTCTCAAAAGAGTTAATTACTACCAACCAACATCAAGTGCCTTAATTTATTTTTTCCTTCTATTATGAGTTTAAACCATGACCATAAATGTTATCACTGTGTTTTTCTTTTTTTGTGTCTGTGGTTGGGTGGATGAAAAAAAAACAGAATTCTTTTTATTTTATTCATTCATTACTTCCATACAAAGATCCTGATAGATTTGCATAGCAATGGATCTTCAAAAATACACTGTCCTTTATTTGTGAAACAGGAAGAGTGTGTATAGATGTACGAGCAGCTAATCTCTGGAGGTCTGGGTATCTCACTCATCTAACTGCGCATAAAAATGAAGGAGATTTGTTTTGGCAGTGTGTGTGTGTGTGTGTGTGTGTGTGTGTGTGTGTGTGTGTGTGTGTGTGTGTGTGTGTGCATGAGACTGTGTTAGTGTGCTGCCGTGTGCAAGGAGTTATATCCTGATAACAATAATGTGTGCAGAAAAAAAATTTCTAAACTTTCTTAAATAACTTTCAATGCATCCGACAGTTAGTAGGACACAATGTGAATTACTCAGATCCTGATCAGCACTGAGAGGAAATATCACACACAGGGGCAATTTCACACACATAAAAATGGGTGCCAAAGACACACTGCGAGAGGTAAGGCAACAAACAAACAAATGAAACGAGCTTGCTCAAACACATGATGTACGACGCATTTAATTATTTGTATATTCTTTCTTTTTTATATAAGGTTTTATAAATGTCCACCTACTCTGCATAGATGTATTGTACAATACGTATATAAAGCATGTGTTGATTGCCGGACTGACTCTAGAGTATCGATTGTGATGTTGGAGCATCTGTCAGTGGAAACAAGGGATAATTGGACTTTAAATAAAAAAAACTGAAGACTTTAAAGCCTCACAGACAGGCTGAGGTTTTAATTATCGAGCCAGAAAGAGAGATCATGATGACAGAAAATCATAAACATTATAACTAATTGTTGTGTACAGTCAAAACAAATAGAAACACATGAACTGGTGTGAGTGTGTATTGAATATCTTTTTTTCTTCTTCTTCTTCTTCTTCTTTTTTGCATGGTGTTGGATTTAAATAAACCGGTAAGGGTTGTCTGTGAACTGTTTTTACAAAGTCATGCCAGCTTTGCCTGTGAGCAAGACAGGAAAAGGCAAGAAAAACCTTCAAGCTAATAATTAAAAGAGCATATAAATAAGCACACAGACTTCTTCCTCAGGGAGTGGGGAGGAATGAACCAAAAAATAAGGGGGGGGGGGGATATATATATATATATAAAGCAGAACGTCTCCTCTAAAGAGCATTAGAGAGTAGCGTTAGTGTAGGAGGATATGTGTATAAAATGCACTTCCTATGTCTGATGTACATACTAAACTCTTTATGTTCCCTGGCTGAAGTGTGTAGATCCTCATTGTGCCTCACCTTCACTGTAGGTTGTGAACTTCAACTGGTAGAAAAAGTAGTTTGTTAACATTTCAAAGCTTTCCACTGTACATATAAACAGTATATATATATATATATATATATATATATATATATATATATAGTGTCTA